>PVKB01006425.1:0-62601 GCA_004027205.1 Ctenodactylus gundi | reverse complement strand
GGTTTCAGTGGGCTCAGTCCACAGCCAGCTGGCACAAGGCGCAGTGCTGTGGCGGAAGGTGTGAAGGCCACTGCGTGCCCACGGCAGCCTGGAAGCGGAGAGAAAAGGGAGGAGCGGGGACAGGACTGAACCCTTCAGGATCATAGCCCACAGACCTGCCCCCAGCCAGCCCCCTTCCCAGCAGCACACGGAGTGGCCCGTGCATGGACCCACAGTGAGCACAGTGCCCCAGGGACGCGTCCCCACCCGGAGTCTCTGAGCCCCACAGGCTGACTATGGAGAGGAATTCACCAGCCTGGGAGCAGGAAGGAGGCGGGCTGGTTTCTGGAAGTGCTGAGAAGGGTCCAAGTTGCCGTGCCTACTACCTGACCCCTGACCCCCAACCCCCACCGCTGAGGCCCCCCACACACACTCAGGCCCCTCCTCACCTGCTCCTGAGCCCCACCCACTCCCTGCCCCTGGCTGGTCCCTGAGCCCTGAGCCCTGAGCCTCATTTAGTCTGGCGGGAGAAGCCACCCACCTGCCCACCTCACCGACGCCTGGCAGCTGCATAATGTGTCTGCCCCATCCACAGAGGACTCGTGACGTGTTTCCATGGAGTGTAGATTGTCCGTCAAAGCTGGCACCATGCAGAGCTACCTTTCCTCTGGTGCCACCAGCGGAGATGGCCTTTCTTAAAAACAGAAGTGTTGGGGCTGGAGGAATGGCTCAGCAGTTAAAGCACTTGAACAAGCACTAAGACAAGCGCTAAGTACTCGAGTTCAATTCCCCAGCACCACATAAGCTGGGCTTGGTGGCACATGCCTGTAATCCCAGCACTTGGCGGGGCTGAGACAGGAGGATTGCCGTGAGTCCAAGGCCAGCCTGGGCTCTGCTGTGAATTCAGGACCAGCCTGGACCACAGAGCGAGACCCTGTCTCAAAAAAAAAAAAAAAAAAAAAAAAACCCAGAAGTGTCACCAGTGCCTCTCCATCGCAGGCAGTCCCAGAGGGGCAAGCCGGGGAGAGTGTTGGGGTGACGGCCGCGCCTGTGTCTCAGCTGTGATGGCGCACATGTCCCATCGCTTTAAGGGGAGCCACCTCTTGTATGTCCAACTCTACCCTAACAACCGCGCCCTACAACATCATATCAATCCCAGCAGAGTTATTCAAATTAAAAATTAGGCTTTCAAAATGTATATAAGGGACTGGGGGCGTGGCTGAGTGATTAGAGCGCTCGCCTAGGAAGCAGGAGGTTCCAGGTTCCTCCTCCAGCACCACATAAGCCGGGCACACACCTATAATCCCAGCACTCAGGAGGCTGAGGCAGGAGGATTGCTGTGAGTTTGAGGCCAGTCTGAGCTGTATAGTGAGTTCAGGACCAGCCTGGGCTACAGAGTGAGACCGTATCTCAAAAAAAAAGTAAAATAAAATTGTAAAATAAGATGTATATAAGGCAACCCCAAGTATCAAAAAAAAAAAAATCTTGACGAAGTAAAATTCGAGAACTCAATCTACATGGCTTTGCGGTGCCTTGTGGCGTCCACCTGGCCAGATGGACACTCAGGTCAGAACAAGGTCCCCAGGGGAACTTACTGTTAGACAGTCAGGTGAGCTTTTTATTTTTAACCTGAGTGCTAAAGAAAGTCAATGAGGAAAAAAATTATTTTAAAAAGAACTAACTGTATCTAGGACCCTGGGGGCCACTGGGTTCTTCAGCTGAGCATGGATCAGGGCACACCCGTGACCACAGTGCCTTGGCTGAGAAGTGGCAATGTGGGATGAAGCTCAGTGCTGAGGCGCAGGGGTGAAACTGGGCCCAGGTGATGTGTGCTGGGCACAGAAGCAAATTTAAAAACAGTTAAAGGAATGAAAGAGAAAAAAGGAAGGAAGACAGATAGCTGACCTGGCATTCAACACCAGAAATTCCTACATCCTGAAACTTAATCAAATGATTACCAGGCATGCAGAGGCAGAAAAGACCACCCAGAATACGGAGAAGAAGCAGCCATGGGGATGGGACGGGTGCGGCGCAGAGGGGAGGGTACCAGGCGCGGGGCTGTCTCGGGGCTTAGGAGACACGCGGCAGGCACCCACACAGGGCAGGCGAGCACCCACCACTAACCAGCCAGAAGGATGTTTCATAAAGACTAGAGCCAGCAGCTTTGAAGATATGAAACGCCCCAGGCAGAATCACTAGTGGGCCAGGGGAGGAGAGCCAGGTGGGCGTTGGGACACACGCAGGCTAGGGGGCCGTTGGGAGCAACGGGCCGAGCCTGGCCTGGTGGCGCTACCTGTCATCCCAGCGTTCTGGGAGGCCAGGCAGAAGGATCACAAGCTCAAGCCCAGCCTGGGAAATTTAGAAACTTAACAAGACCCTGTCTCAAATGCAAGAAAAAAAGAAAAGAAAACTATATATATATATATGAAAAAGAACCAGTGACATAGATGTAACTTTGAACCTGAGTTCAATCCCAAGGAAAGGAGGGATGGAGGGGCCGGCCGGGAGCGCCCATATGTTGGGGAGGGGGTCTTGCTGCCGCTTGTTGGGCTGCCCGTCAGGGTCCCGGAGGGAGGGGGTGTCCTGGAAACTGTCTCCCATCTGCTGGGTGCGCAGCCTGGCTGCCCATATCCCAGCCACTGCAGGAGGGCATGTCCCCAACCTGGTGTGTGGTCCCTGTCCAGGGCTCCCGTGGACCCTCCACCCGAGGACCCCTGCCACGCATGTCAGGAGCCGAGCTGGGTGCCCACCCAGGCAGCGCAGGGGAGACCAGCTGGCTGCTGCTGTTGCAGAGAGGCCTCCCTCCCTGCAATTCCGGGGGTATGTGGGGTCACCAGCTCCTAGCCAGCGATTTTCTGCTCCCTCCTGCCCGCGCAGGAAGCTCCCTCCTCTACCCGGCTTCCAGCCTCCCAAGTGTTACTGCCTGGGCTCCTCCCCCTCTCCTGGTACTTGGGGATAATGTTTTTAAAGCAGGGGTTCCCAACCGTTTTGACTCCAGGCACAACTCTCCCAAGGCAGGGATGGGAGGGCAGCTCCGCCTCCTGCCAGATCAGAGGCGGCATTAGAACCTAGGAGGGGCTGGGGGAAAGGCACAGCAGTTAAAGCTCTTGCTTTGCATGTGCAAGGCCCTGAGTTTGATTCCCCAGCATCACATAAAGCTGGGTGTAGTGGCACATGCCTGTAATCCCAGCACTCGGGAGGCTGAGGCAGGAGGATTGCCCTGAGTTCAAGGCCAGCCTGGGCTCCATAGTGACTTCAGGACCAGCCTGGGCTACAGAATGAGAATGAGACTCTGTCTCAACAACAACAACAACAAAAAAGAACCTCTCAGGAGCAAACCGCACTGGCTGCCACCTCCTGCCCCAGCAGCCCGGCTCAGGGAGCCTGCAAACACACATTTTGCAGGGGTCACCTCTGTGGAAGGAGGAGAGGGGTTGATTTACACCCTGTGTGGCCACTATCGTCCCTGAGCCAGTCGTGGGCCGACGGAGGGCTGTGGCTACCTGTCCAGGGCAGGTCCTGGCTCAGCGTGCCTCCCGAGGGCGGCTGGGGCCACCAGGAGACGGGGCTCCTCAGTCCCTCCTCCTCGCTCCCTGGAGCGAGGGTCCGGCAGGAACAGTGCTCCTAGATCCTCATCTGTCACCGGCAGGGCTCCTAGAGACAGACACTCCCGAGCACAGCCCCAGGCGCCGATTTCTCGGCTTTTCCCCCACTTGGCAGAGCTCGGGGCAGGAAAGAGACACAACCGCCAAAATCCAGAGACTCCTGCCTAGATCCAGAAAAGTGGCTGTGGCCAGGGCTCAGCCTCCGGATCTGTCCCCGCCTGGGAGAGCCCAGCAGGGGGCTTCGCACCAGGCCTGTGACCCAGGCTGCCCCAGAGCCCTGTTCAGCCCACAATACGCAGCCTGTGTCCCTTCTGTGCCATCCTCACCAACTCCCACACCTGGCAGGAGACGGTGGCCCAGACTCAAAGACACCAGTGCTGTCCCCTCAGACTGTAGAAAGCAGGGGATCACCGCAGCCCAAGGTGCCGCCACCCTGTCCCCTCCTTATCCAACCTCCTGAGGTTAAAACAGCAACAGAACCAGGACCGAATAGGCCCTCCAGTAGCCAGGAGAGCAGCGCAGTGCCCGGCACCCCACGGATGCCCAGCTCCGGAGACAGAGGAGGCAGGAAGGGGCCCCCGGAGGGAAAACGGTCTGTGGACACCTGGAATCCTGCTCCTTGACCTCCTGCTCTGTGAAAGCAGATATGGCACTGTCCCAGCCTCCAGTTTGTACCCGCCGATAAGTCACTGCAGCCTGCCAGAAGGCCCGACAGCGATGAGAGCGAGGGGAGCCCCGGACAGGTGGATGAGAAGCCCTGCAGGGCTGCATCAGGTGTGGTCTCAGCTTGGTTTGTGACAGCTCACCTCAAGGGACCATCCGGCCCAGGCTGGATAAGGGCATGAATCCAGGCGAGAGGACAGGCCCTGGGACCACACCGCCCTCGGAGGAGCCACTGCACAGCACTGCTGCCCCCGGGGCCTCAGTGTCCAGCCCCGTGGGACCGGGTGAGACGCACTGTGTCCCTGACTCACACTTAGGGGCTGCCCCGGCATATCCCACCAAGCCTTGCCCCTCAGGAAGTGGCTCCCCTTCCGGTGCTCGCCCCCAAGCCCCATCGTTCTTCTAGTGTGCGTGGGGTCCTGGGACTGAGCCCGTGGTGCCAGGCTGAGCTACATGCCCGGCACATTTTCTTTTTATTTTGAGACAAGGTCTCACCAAGTTGCTGAGTTGCTCAGACCAGGACGGAACTTGTGATCCTCCTGCCTCAGCCTCCCAGAATGCTCAGACGACAGGCCTGTGTCCCTACCGAGCCGGGCTCAAGAACTGTTCTAACCTTCCGCAAGCACTTCCTGTGTCTCGTGGGTCAGAAACCACCCTCGGGGCTGCTCCGTGACCTCCTGGGAATGTAGCCATGTGTCACCAGTTCCAGAGCCCCCACATCAGTGGTCCTGACGCCCACCTCGTCAAGATAGGAGGTGTGGTGGTTTGGGTCCAGAGTGTCCCCCAAAAGCCCCATCTTCCTATGGATATTGTGTGGGGCTGGGAGGCGGGGCCTGGCTGGAAGGGGAGGGGCTTGGGCTTGAACTGGGGGTGCGTGTGCTGGCTCCCCGCTTCCTCCCTGTCTCTCTCTTCCACCCTATTGTGAGGATCTCTGTCCCAGGAACTCCGCTTCCAGCTCCAGCTGTGTCCCGTGACAGTCCCTCTGCATCCCCAGAAGCAAGCCACGAGGCCAGGTACCCCAGGGGCCTGGACAAAGGTGTAGCCCCCCCCCGCCCCCACCGGCAGCCCCTCTAGCCCTCAGCTGCCATGAATCCCAAGTCTCCCCTCACCTCGCTCTGCCTGGGTCGTCCCCACCTGCAGGACAAGGTAATTTCAGACATGGTCCCTGGGGTGCGGCAAGGAGGGATGAGTCACAGCCCAGGACCCCATGGAGAAGTGCCAGGTGCCAGGCAGATGTGGGCAGCGCCGCAGCGCCCGGGCAGTTGCCATGGAGACAGGCACTCTGTGCTCCGTGGGTAAACATCCCCGGTCCCCCCGAGCTGCTGCTCCTGCCTCATCTGACAGCTCGAAGGCTGGCACAGCCCCGGCTTGGTCCACAGGGTGACTGAAACTGTACTGGCAGTGTCCCCAGGAGGACCCCTCCCGGCGCCGTCCCCACCACTGCTAGCCTGGGTCCAGAACCTTCCCCAGGATGGAACCACCCTGCTTCTGAGTACAGGTTGCTCTCAGTCCTCCCCACCCCGTCTGCCCACATCCTAGGGACACAGGGTGACCCAGGGAGTGGGGCCAGGGCGAGACGCACACCAGCTCAGCCCCCCAGAGGGGAGGCGGCTCTGCGGACCTTCGAAGATGGCAGGAGGTGGAGGCTCTGCTGAGCCTGCTGCCCAGGGGACACCTGCCCGGGCCACACTGCCCTCTGTACCACCTCGGACCAGAGCTGTCTGGAGGCAGTGGGGATGCAGCAGAAGGGCCACCAGCCTGGGCCCAGGAAGCAGCCCAGGCAAACACACATGCTTAGTGAAACTAGGGAAACTGAGGCATGGCTATTCAGAATGCCATGGCCTTGGGGGAGCCGGTCCCTGGTGTCAGAAGGGCTGAGGGCCCCTGTGACGGAGCAGGACCAGAGTCACGCATACCAGGCCAGGAGAAGCCCATGCCTGGGAAAAGGAAGACATAAGAACAGAGAGGAAGAGGCGGGTGGGGCGGCGCCGGAAGGAGGGAGAAGTATAAGTGCTGAGCACGGTCCGATTTCTAAAGAGAAGCCGTCTCTGGACACTTGGCCTAACCCCCCGGGGAGCCACGAGGCGTGGAAAGCCTGAGGGGACCCCGTGGGCTCCCCACCCCAGCTGGGGGACAAGAAGGAAGTCCTTCATCTCAACTCACCCAAGGACTCTAGAAAGACGCCACAGACGCAAAGACCCTCGCGGGGCAGCCAGGAAACAGCGGGGCTAGCGTGGAGCCGGCAGGGGCAGGGAAGGAGGCTGGAGGCCAGGGGCAGGCCGTGGAGCCACCTGCAGGCCCCAGTAGGGTGCTGGAGCCCTGGCGGCCCCGCTGGAAGGTCTCGCCCCTGTCTCTGGGTCAGGAGAATGTCAGAGGCTAAGGGTGACCAGGAGTGAGAACACCCGCAGGTCACGCCTGCCCCAGCAGCAGTGCAGTCACCGTAGCCCGTGCCCTGACCCAGTCACCCCGCACACACAGGGACTCGGGGAACATCGTGGATCTAAACGGTAACAGTGTAGAGAGCAGCCCCCCCCACCCCCCCACCCCGCCGCCCAAGGGAGAGGCCGGGGCCGGACGACGGGGCGGGCAGGACCCACCTCCCCACGCCAGCCTGGCTGCTCCTCTCCCGATAGGCAAAGGCGGCTGCAGCCGGGCATAGGCAGGAGGCGCCTGGGGCCTAATTTGCAATCAGGTTTTAATTAGTTGGAAATGAGCCACTCTAGCTTCGATGCCCCTGAAACTCTGATTTCTGGCTCAACTCGTGGAAGAACACCAATTGGCTGAGACCAAGCAGGAGTGGGAGTGTGTGTGTCCCAGCCGCCCCCTCTGGTGGGTCCTCTTGGGGCTCCGCCTCTTGGGGGTGGGGCTGCCTCGGGCTCTGCCTCCCAGGGGCAGGGCTGCCTCGGAGCTCCACCTCTCCGGGGTGAGGCGACCTGCCCAACCTGTCTCAGGCCTGGAGGGGCTCTCAGCAGCCTGAATGGGGTTCCAAGGGCCACTGTGCACTGAACCCCTACTGTGTGCCAGGTCCCCCACAGGGACTGCGGTGCCCGGGCCTGCCCTTGCCCAGTTTCTTTAGAGGTGTGACCCAGAACGTGGTGCGTGCTGCTGCCGGGCGCCATCCAGAGAAAGGCTGGCTGTGAAGACGGGACAGGGGGGGCCCTCACTCTGGTCACCGGATCCAGCACAGCGCCACTTCTGGCTCTTCTCCAAAGTTAAAATAACCATCAGGTCAACACTTGAAATCAGTTGAGGACGTTGAGGCAGCCACACCGGTGCAACGAAAAACGTCATGAGCAGGGCCCTTCGATCTCAGCCCTCTGGAAAGTTGAGGCAGGAGGATTTTAAGTTCAGCCCAGCCTAGGAAACCTAACAACTTGGTGACACCCTGTCTCAGAATTAAAATCTTTTTCAATGGGCTAGTGCATCAGCTCTGAGAGACTGAGGCCAGTAAGACCCTGGGGACCTTCGGGGCCCTGCGCGCTCAGCACCCCGCCTTTCTCCTGCTGGGTGCTGCTGGCTCATGGGAACATGCGTGCCCAAGATGGACCCCTTGGAGGACTCCCCCCAACCTGCCCTCACCCGGATGAGAGAGACAGGCGTGTGAATTTGAGATGTAAACGAGACACGCACGAAGGCCGCCAGGGCCACAGTCACACAGGCCACCAGCCAGCCACGTCGCTCAGTCCTGGCCCTGCTGGCAAAGCAGAGGGTGTCCCCAGCACCAGGAGACAGCAGAGCTCCAAAGGCAAACAGACAAGAGCAGAAAGAAGGAAAAAAGCCGGACACAGCAACACACACTGTAGTCCCAGTGCTTCCGGAGGCTGAGGCAGGAGGATCACAAGTTCAAGACCAGCCTGGGCAACTTAGTGACTTAGTGAGACACTGTCGCCAGGTAAAAACATTTTTAAAAAGATGAACTGAGGATGTAGCTCAGGATGAGAGCCGGGGACTCAATCCCTGGTACCACAGAAAAAGAAAACCCAGGGTGGCCAATGGAGTGCCAGCGCCCTGCCCAGACCACAGGAGGGGTCGGAAGCACAGAGCAGGAAGCAGGGGCTCCCCTGCCGAGCCCCACCCTGGGGCGGGAGCAGGGACACGACGTGGCCTGGCACACAGCGCCAAGGGATGCTCTCCTCAGGCCATGCACGTGGTCAGTGCAGGAGAACCCCCGCAGTGACACTCAGCAGGCCGGGGTTGCGCATGCCTGTAACCTGGGTGTGGGAGAGGCTGAGGCAGGAGGATTGCCGTGAGTTTGAGGCCAGCCTGGGTACAGACTGACTTGGCGCGGCCTTGTCTCAGAAACAGAGAAAAAAAAAAAGACAAAATGTGGAGGAAGCGGAGGTGACGAATTGGGCTGCCTCTGCCACACAGCCCCAGGCCCCTGAGGACAGAAGCCAGGCCTGAGGTCAGGGACGCGGCAACCACAAGGACAGTTGCACGTGGTTGGTGTGGGCCCAGAGCCCAGCAGGCAGCCCTCTGTGCTTCTGGGGTGCGATGGGTATGGGTCCCTGCTTGTGCCAGCCCTGGGCCAGCAGTGGAGGGTGCTGATGTCATGAGAAACAGTCCTGGAGGCCGGGAGGCACCGGCAGAGGCAGAGGGGCACCGGGTGCCTCAGAAGTGAGGCCTGTTTCTTAGGAGTCAGGCCGGGATTGCAGCAGCAGGCCAGGTGCTCCTGGGAGCGGCCTGGGTGCCCAAGGCAAGCTGGAGCTTCACAGAGCTGCGGAGAGGAAGTCGGAGCGGCCGCCTGGGGGTCCCGCCCCCTTGGTGCCAGCCTGGAGCTGCAGCCTGGCGACCTCCAGGCCTGCCCGTGCTGGCACAGCCCTCAGAGGTCACCTCGCCCAGCACAGCCGTAGCTTCTTAGGGAAACGGGGCCCCTCATTCTAGGGAGAGAGACAGCAGTGGAAATGGAGTAGAGCCGGGGTGCCACCTGCTCGGCCCAGCCTGCTGCCCACTGCGGTGACCCCAGCCGGGCTGCGTTTCTCATGGGTGGGTGCCCCTCCCCCTCTGGTCCCTCCCCCGCCCTGAGCAGAAGGAGCTAAACCCCCACGAACAGCAGGAGCTTCTTGGCCTCATTACCAAGGCAATTAATATTTATTATGCAATTATTCATCTTTGTAATTGTCAGTATTTCAAAAAGAACTCAGAGGCCTTAATTAGAACAGTTTGAATGTTATTAAAATGCAATGTCAGGACGGGAGGTGGCCCTCTGCCCCTGCCGATCCCCTCCAGGAGGGTCTGAGAGCCTGTGCCCCCACGCCTGGCACCCCCACCTGAATGTTGACGAATAATGTGCTCCTGTTCCTTCTTTATTTGAAATCTGGACATCTAAGAACTTTAAGTGGTATGGGACGCTGGAATGGATTGTCCACCGGCCCTGTGCTCACTGCAGAATATCGCAGAATGACTTTGAAAGAGACAGTAGAGGCCCAGGGCAGAGGCTGGCACCTGTGCCCTGCCAAAGGACAGTGACATTAGGACTACCTCCCACCTTGCGGTCCCCTTCTGTGCCATCCCAGTCCAGCCTCCCTACAGGACTCCCGCCGCTCTGCGTCCCCCACCCTGCCAGGCACCACGTGTCTCCTGCCTCCCTTCCTTTCTGCCACCGTGAAGCCAACGTCCTGGGGGAGCTCTGAGCTCACAGATCACATTTGCAGTGATGGAGGCAACCTGGAGGATCAGAGGATGATGGCATTTCGCGGGAAACTGAGGCAGCCCACCCAGCAGCAGCAGTGCCGCTGGCGAGCTGGAGCCCTGTCCCCACTTGTACAAGTATCCAGGGGAGAAGGGAGGATACGGAAGAGTCAGGAAACTCCAGGCACCTCCCAGGGAGGACAGTGAGGATAAGCCTTGGGGAGCAGAGGGGTTGTGAGAAGACAAGCGGTGGAGGGGGCAGGCCAGCAGTGGCCCAGGTGCCCAGTGTGGGGGGCTGCCGTGACCACCAGGGAAAGAGCTCAGCTCAGATCCAGAGCTGCTGAGGGTCCTGCGGGCCTTCCCATGGAGACACAGGACTGGTGACAGGCACGGCTCGCCGGAGCCTGGGCTGAGTCACACGGACGTCAGGGCCAGGGGACCCTGCACTGGCCCGGGAGGCCCCAAGCAGGGACACAGCCAGGTCATGCTGGGCATGCAGGAGGGTGGAGGAGCCCGTGGAACGGCCAGGGGATGGGCACGCAGAGAGGGGAGGGGAACCACAGGGAGGTCACGGTCAGGTGTCACACGGAGCAGGATGTGGCCCCAAATGTGGCCCCCAAATCCTGGGAGTGTGACCACCTGAAAAGGCCCTAGCCAGCCAGATCCAGGAGAGCAGCTCCAGCAGCCTCTCCACGGGACCCTCGTTTTCCTTCCGGCCTCACCCGGCTCCAGGCAGCTGGCCAGTGCTGAGCAGAGAGCCCCCCGAGGACCTCCATCCCATCCCCACCATCGCCAAGCAGGCTGGGTGATGAGCTGCCCACGTGGCAGAGGAAACCAAGCACAGACTAAGACCCAGAGAGGCAGACCCAAAGCCAGGCCCTCACTGCCAGCTGTGAGCCCAGGTCCCCTGCCCTCCGCAATGGGGAACGGAGCCAGGGTGCCACCCTGTCGGCCAGGCCCCACGCTGTGTCACCTCTGAAAAGCGCCTTACCCTTCAGCCTCAGTGTCCCCATCTATAAACTGGGGGTGCTAACCCAGGAAAGGGGTTTCGTCACCTTCTCATCCTGCACCACAATGCCTGGCACGCACACTCGCAGCGCAGAGGTCTTTGACCCACACAGTCGGTTGGCACGGCAGGGCCTGGCGGAGGAGAGCTGCTCACACACCCGCGGCGGGAAGCACAGGGACAGCGAGCTGGGAAGGTGCTGGGGGCAGGGGTGCGTTCCTCCAGGCCGCACCCCTTAACAGCACGTGAAATCCACAAGTGGATCCCCTCGATCCAGTTCACCCTAGGACCCAATCACCTTCCAAACACATGAGGCTTTGGGGGTCATTCCAGATCCAAGCCCCATCAGTGGCCGGGGGACCACAGTCCTGAGGACGGCCCCGCTGTCACACGCCCACTCAGTCCTGGTGTCCCCCACTGCACTGGCCCTGGCCTTCGCCTGCGTCACCTGCCACACCCCAGGGGCCGAGGCCTGCCTCTCCACCTGTACCTCCATCTCCAAGCACACTGGGTGCTCCCACCTGGACCCCTGGGCTCCCATGGATACCTGCCACCCTCACCCAGCAACTGATAGGGGCTGAGGGGAGCCTGGCAACCTAGCCCCTTCCGATGGGGCAAGGTCGGGGCCTCTGGAAGGGCCTCCTGGGACCCAGGCCACCTACCCAGGGCTGGAGGGCCCAAAGCCCTCAGAAACCAGCCACCAGGACGTAGGGATGGCCTGGAGGGAAGTGGAGTGGGGGGGGGGGGGACAGGCAGGAGGGCACTGGTGACCCTGCGCGGACACAGGAGGGCACCTGCTAGGCACCGGCTCCCGCAGCAGCCCCTCGGCCTGTGCAGGGCACTCTTCCCTTCCTTGGGCCGTGGATAAGGAAACTGAGGTGGTGCGAGGTGACTGGGCCTGGCTCCAAACACGTCCCCTCAGGTTGTCACTGGGGGTCTGGGCAGGGCAGGGTCACGTGCGTCTCACCGTGACTACCCCGCCTCCCCAGAAACACAAGCAGACTCAGGCCCAGAGAGGCCAAGGGTCTGGCCTGGGGTCACACAGCACAGCAGGGAGCACGTGTGCAGAACAGAGGGTGCTGGCAAGGGTTGTGAGCCCCCCAGTCTTGGGACGTGAGGAGGGGGCACAGCCCAGGGACAAGGGAGATGAAACGTTGTGTGATTAAACACCTAGACGCTGTGCTCTGTGGCACGGACTGATGGGCCCGGCACTCTGGGAGGCTGATGCAGGAGGATTGCCAAGTTTGAGCCCAGCCCCAGGAACGTGGCAACTGAGCAACACACTGTCTCAAAATTAAAAATTTAAAAAAAAGGGGCCGGGGTCACAGCTCAGGGAAGACCCTGGTTGGAGCCCACCGCCTGTCTCTGGGAAGGGCCACACCCACCTCGCCTCCCACCCACTCCCCCTGCCGTCTTGGCGCAGCCCCAGGAGAGCCTTGCCTAGGTCTCAGACAGGGAAACTGAGGCCAGAGAGGCAAGGGGCATGCCCGGCCACGCAGCTCTGGAGCAGAGAAGCCAGGCTTGTGAGCGCCCCGCACCTCCCCCCCCGCAAGTGCCTGGCATCTCTGATTGCATGCCCAGCACTGGCCAGACAATAGCCAGGGCACCCGGGCCCAGGCCCACAGCTGGCATGGAGCAGGCACCCGGTCGCCACCGTAAATGCGGATGGAGGAGGGGCGGCGGTGAAACCCCACACCTGACTCTGGAGAAACTGAGGCTCAGCTAAGGCAGCGGCATGAGAGCCTGCAGAGGAGCCCGAGCAGATTCCAGGTGCCATCCAGTGTGCCAGCCTGGGCCGGGAGCAGACAGGCACAGGACGCAGCGAGGAGAACCCAGGAGTCAGGGCAGGCGGCCGGAGTGGTCACGTGCCCCACGCCACCACCTCCCACCCCTGGGCTGCAGGCTGGGGAAGTCGGTGTTGCCATGGCGAACCTCGTTACCTGGCAACTGAGCGGCATCGTCTGGGCACCTGCTATCTCTCCTCCAGAGGAGTCACCGAGTGGCTCTGGGGACAAACCTGGGTCCCAAAGACCCCCTGGGGGACCTGCCGGTCAGCTTGGGCACAGAGGGTCAGGCAGAGATGCTCCAATGTCTAGAATCAAAGTGGAACCATCTCACTCAATAGGTTTCTCTTTTTTATCTGTTTGTTTGTTTGTTTGCTTGTTTGTTTTGAGACAGGGTTACCCTCTGCGGCCCAGGCCAGTCCTGAACTCACTATGGAGCTCAGGCTGGCCTTGGACTCACGGCAATCCTCCTGCCTCAGCCTCCCAAGTGCTGGGAATACAGAATACAGGTGTGCACCACCATGCCTGGCTTACATAGTGCTGGGGAATCGAACTCAGGTACCTAGTGCTTGCTGAAGCAAGTGCTTTAACTGCTGAGCCATTCCTCCAGCCCTAGTTTTGTCTTTCAAACTTAAGAACAACTGTACTGATGTTTGGGATAATAACACTGTAAACAAATTTTGTGCCCAATAATACTAGAAAGCAGGGAGATGCTAATAGGATCCCCTGGCGTCCACTCTGGTGGCCTTCCCTGGCCACTCTGTGGGTGACATGGCAGGAGGTTGGGGTGGACGTAGCCAACATGCACTGGGGGTGTCGCTGTCTCACACAGCCTCGTGCCCGGGGGCTCATGGACTGGGTCTGGAACTCCTGCTTAGAGCCCAGGCAGCGCCGGGTCCCCCAGACCTGTGACTCGACACCTGGCTGTCAGGCCCTGAGGCGAGGAACATCAGAGACCAATGCACCACCTACCCCCGCCCCGTTGTGAAGGGGTTCCCTATTTTTGAAGGAAGGGGGCAGTTTGCAAAGTGTGAGGTGCAGGGGAGTCAGGGCAGGCTTCCTGGAGGAGGCTTCTCTCCAGCTGAAGACAGAAAAATGAGCATTTGAGAGGAATTGGGCAGCAGAGATTAATAACGTGGGCCAAAATTTTGGGAGAAGCCAATATGTCCATCAGCGGATGAATGGATAAAGAAACCGTGGTATAACCTATACAACAGAATACTACTCTTCCATGAACAAGGATACATTTGAATCGATTATAGGAAATGGATTAGGAAAATGAATCAGACTCAGAAGTTTAAATATCACATGATTTGTCTAATATGAGAAAACCCCGCCATAAAGAAGTCAAAGAGAGACAGAAGAAAGAAAGAAGACGGACTTGGTGGAGAGGGACAGGGTCGGAGGGGGGAGGAAGGAAAGTGATATGTAAATGTAAACAAATAAATTAAACAACCAGAGTGAGAAGGAAACAGGGCTGACCAGCAGGAAAGATCCTGGCAGAGGAGGGGAGCTGGGTGCCCTGCTCCCCGGGGCCTGGGCACAGGAAGGAGCAGGCGGCACTAGCAAAGTCCAGGGGCACCAGAGAGGTCGGCTCGGACTGCAGGTGGGTGGGGCTGGTGACTGCCGCACGGAGTGGGAGGCTCTTCCCCGGCTTCTGGGCCGTGCGGGTCCAGGGCTGGGGTGGGCACAGGGTGGGCCTGTGCCAGCTAGAGAGAAAAATGTCCCAGCCCACAGTGGCTCCAGGCGTGCAGGGGGAGGGGCACAGGGGTGACAGTGCTCAGGCCCCACAGGGCTCTCCTTCAGCTGCAGCTTATCACAGAGGCCCCCAGGACACCCCACCCCCAGTGGGCAGGGGCTCTGAGGGCAGAGCTGGGTGCTGGGCACTGGCTTGCTGATGTTAACTGTGGGTGACAGACACTGGGGGGCAGTAGGGACACAGGACAGTGGCCCCACACCCCATGTCAAAGGGGCCGGGCCTGGGAGAGGGCTCGGGGCAGGGGCCAGCTCTGCCCGACGCCCCAGGGGAGGGACCAAGCCCCCACGCCTGGAATCTGTGGACGTGACTTTTTTGAAGACAGGATCTTCACGTCCTTGGTTACACAGGAGCGGCACCAGGCAGAGGGACCCGCCCTCCAGCCTTCTGGGGGCTCAGCCCTGCCCGCACCGTGACGCCATGACTTATCCCCCTCCCGTCCCCGAGATACAATACCTGACACCTAGGACTTCAGTGAGGGGAGGGTTATCTTATGTCATGGGTCAGAGGTCCATGTGAGGTCAGCTGGCAATGGCGGAAGGGCCTGCGGTGGAGGACAGCTGCTCACCCCAGGGCAGACAGGAAGCAGAGAGCAGAGAGAATAGACAGGGGCAGGTCCCACCCAGTGACACGCCCACCTCCACGCAGGCCCCGCCCCCTCACAGCAGGGTCAGCCGTGGATAAGTCTGCCAGTGAGCACAATGCCCCACGAGCCAGACACAGCGGACCTTGAGGACACTTAGGTATAAATCATAACCGTGGTTTTAACCTATGGCCTCTGGAACTTGGGGGGTTACATCTGTGTGGTTTGAAGGGTCCCCACAGTGTATGGTCCCCTCCTGAGACAGCCCTAGGCCAGACTGGAACCCCAGCAGGCTTCTCCCACCATCCTCTGCACAGATCCGGCTGCCAGCACGCCCAGGATCTGAGGCTCCCTAGGGGACCGGACGCTGAGGGAGGGCAGGGCGGTGTGGCCTATCCGAGCCATCAGCCACGGCCGCCAGTGCTGGCACCAGGTGGCCCCAGATGGCCTGACCCCGCACACACAGCAGGCAGACTCCCTTGGCCTCCAGGGCCCATGGCACACCCACTCCCTGCCCTGCCCACAGCTGCCTCTCTGAAACTGATCTTCAGGCCCTGAGCTCCCAGACAGGACGCCAGTGCCCTCTGCTGGTGCCAGCTCAGAGCTGCCGCAGGGAATAGACAGGAGCAGCTGGAGGGACCCCCAGGAAGACCCGCCGTGTCCAGGATGCAAGGGGAAGGGCAGCAGCCGCCATGGTGCGGACAACTGCGTCGGTGCTCTTTGTGTGCATGTGTGCACACATGTGTGCATGTGTGCGTGCATGTGCGTGTGTGTGTGTGTGTCCACGTGTGCAGCGTGGGACAGTGAACCCCCGGCCTTCTCACTGAGCTACATCTCCGGCCTTTTAAAATTGTATTTATTTATTTACTTATTTTTGAAACAGGATCCATGGAGTTGCCCAGGACTTGCAATCCCCCCACCTAAGGCGCCTCTCCTACCCCACCGGGCCCTGGCCCTGCAGGAGGCCGCCACCTGGCCGGCAGGTCCTGGTGGCCTCTGAGGACACGACCAGGCCCCCAGGCTGTGGATGTGCCCCAGAGCAGAGGCCCGAGGATGGGCAAGGCGCAGGATGCCTTGAGGCCCTTTCTCCTCTCCAGCCTCAGTCCTCTCTCATCTGTAAAGTGGGGATCTGGGCACCCCGTCCCTGCCCAGGAGAGCACTGGGAGCATCACCAGAGCCTGTGCACACAGGGTGGGGTGCCACCTGTCCTGTCCCAGGGCCTCTCAGAAGGGCCCGGTGCTCGGCATAAGGCGAGTTTGTTTCTACCAGGCCCGGTCTCCTAAAGCGTACCGCTGTCTGCAGCTGAGGACATGCCATCTGCCCGGCCTCACGCTGCACACGTGGCCCCGGCACACTGACCCTCCCGAGAAACCCCCCTGGCCCTGGGCACTGGTACCTGCTCTCCCCGCACCCCACTTTTCTTGCACAGCCGGGGGAGGCGGCAGAACAGAGTTTGCTGACCCCACAACAGTGGCCCACAGAGACACGAAGGGCGCCGGGGCCCTGCTCTGGCTCTGCCCAGCCAGGCCCACGTCCGGCTTCTGTCCCTGCAGACCTGTGGGTCCGGGAGCGCCCCTTTCCAGCCGGCCTGGTGGCCCAACCTGGGATCTGCGGGGTGCTGCTGCCATCTAGAGGCTAACAGGGAGAAGGCGGCACACACCTGCTCTGGATGCGATCCAGCAGGTGCCAGAGCCGCAGGAAGCAGGTGCGATCCCAGGATGATTCGCACCAGTGTCCTCTCCCGTGGTGGCCACGGTCCAGGCTCACAGGACGAGGGTCCATGGGAAAGGAATTGCACCTCAGGTGGCTGGCAGTGACCCCTAAGGCCCTCCTGCACGGCCCCCAGGTGGGCACCCAGAGCCAATCTCTTCCCAAAGTCCCCAGCCAGGCTCAGACCAGACTGGCTCTGCTCAGGTGACCGCTGTATGAGGTCACTGGTGGAGGGTGGCCGAAGGAGGCTGGCGGACGGGTCCCTCCTCCATCCTGGCCTTCCATCAAACCCCAAATGTAGCCACACCTGGTGTGGACAGACACCACGGGCAGAGACCCCACTCCGCCCCCAGGGGCATCCTAGGTGACCTTCAGAAGTGGACACATGTCACTAGGTAGCCGTTCCTGGCACAGAGAGTCACTGGCCTCTCACTCGCCTTAACCCTTGGGCCCTGATGAGAGAAATAACTCCAGGTGCCCTGAGTGGGGGGCTGTGTGGGTATCGGGGAAAGAACAGGGAAGGAACCACAGCTGGGCTGGCAGTGCCAGCGTCCACCCGGCAAGCCAGCGAGCACGAGCTTGGGGACGTTTTTATTCACTGCCAGTTATTCCTGGGGCACTGGCAGACAGGAAGCAGAGAGCCAAGAGAGGAGATGGGACACTCCACCTGGGCATGTCCCCAGTGACTGTAGTGACCAGCAAGCTGCCAGCGGCGTGTCTGGAGGGGACTCTGGAATTGCTTCCAAGTGGCTGTGTCCCTCGGGGCCTTCAGCACCGCAGCAACCCAGGAAAAATGCTGACAGAAGAGAGGTTAATTTGAAGCTGGTCCAAGCCCGGGACGGGAGGATCTTTAGGGCCATTTCCACAGTGGTTGTGGTGGCATGGGCCAATCATCCCGGCCCTCGGCAGGCTGAGGAAGAACCACCACAAATCCCAGCCCACCCTGGGCAACTTAGAAAGTTCAGAAGATTGTCTCGAAAGAAAAGGACGAAATTAAAAACGAAACGGGCTGAGGCTGTAGCTCACCGGGAAAAAGTAACAGGGAAAAAGTCCCCGAGCCACCGCCCCTTGGTGGCCTTGTGCCTTGGCACAGCAAAGGGCCGAACAGGGACTTGTTTGCAGAGAGCTGGCCAGGGGTTCGGGGTTTGGCACAAGCCCCATGGGGGCCTCCACAGGCCTGGGCTGCAGTCCTAGCAGGGAAAGAGGCTGAGGCGGGAGGGTGGTGAGTTCAAGCGCTACTGGCCGCTCGGCAAGGTTCTGTCTTAAAATAAAAAATGAAAATCAGGAAAGGAGTTGGGAAGTAGCTCAGGGAAAAGCAGAATCCTCAGGAGCCCCCGAGGAGGACGGGAAGGAAGGGGTGAATAAAGACAGCAAAGGAAATCCATAACTTTAAAGTTGTATTTTGAAGCAAAATGGCAGCTTCAGGACACAAAAGGACGGGCTTTTGGGAGCCCAGAAAATCGCCCAGTGCCCCCATCTGGGTGGGAGTGAGCCCTGTGCCCACCCCGTCTGCTCGGCCCCGCCGACTCCCGCAGCCTGGACGCTGCTGACGGGCTGCCCTCCCAACAGCCCAAGCCAGGGAGGCCGAGAGTCTGCTGCACTCTTGGCCTCAGATTCCGCCGCCCAGACCAGCCCCCTCCTCCCAAACCCACGTGCAGGGACAGTGGGGCGCGGGGTGCTCCATGGCAGCCAGGCCAGCCTGGTCCTAGGCCAAGCAGGGCCAAGATCCCCCACCCGGGGAGGACCAGGCAGGGCCGGGCCCGGGCTCCGTGCTGAGCCAGGGAAGGAAGGGGGCGCGGCCCAGGCAGGAGCGGGACAGACAGAAAGACCCCGCTGGGCCCAGGCCGGGGAGCCTCCGGGATGCACGACTCCCAGCGTGTGTGTGTGTGTGTGTGTGTGTGTGTGTGTGTGTGTGTGTGTGTGTGTGTGTGTGTGTTGCTGAGGATCAAACCCGGGGCCTCCACACTGAGCTCCATCCCAGTCCATTTTTATTTCTAATTTTAAGACAAGTTCTCCCTGAATGACTGAGTTGCCCAGGCTGGCCTTGAATTCGTGATCCTCCTGCCTCAGCCTCCCACCCTCAGTGCCGGAATCACAGGCCCAATCCTCCACACATGACAGTCAAGTCTCTAAAAATTAAAATAAAACAGATAAGGACCCAGAAAACACATTCCAGAGACAGCTGCGCAAGGACTGGGGTGCTGCTCCAATCTCCGGATTTGGTACAACCAGGGTTATGAGAAATCTAGAAACTGTTTCCTTGTGAGAAGCTCCTGTCCACCTGGGCCTCAGGGGAGACCCCCGAAGCCGCCCTGCTGGGCCGAATCTGGAAACTGAGATCACCGAGCAATGGACAGAAGCGGGAAAGCCAGGGCGGGTGTGGACAGAACGGACAGGCAGGAGAGAGAGCTGGAGGGGACCCGGCCCAGCAGGGGCAACAGAAGAGCCTGGGAGTCCAGGGCAGGGGACCGAGACACGTGGGGCCTAGGGGTGGAGCGGGTCACGGGCCTTGAAGCAAATACCTGGAGGATGTTTAGGCACAGCTGTGAACGTGGTGGTCCACGCTGAGCCTTGGGCAGCCACGTGAGGAGGGGACAGGAGGATGCTGGACAATGGCCACTCAAGTGACCGCTGCACACTGCTTTCCATCCACCCGGCAAAGGCACTTGTGGGTTTTTCCACCTATAAAAATAGAAGCCGCTGAGCAGTGTGGATGCGTGGAAAACGTAATTTGGAAAACTGAAAAGAGCTGAAAACTTTCCACGTTGCCACCACCCGAGACCATCGTCGCTCACCCCGGGCGACGCTGATCTGGCCGTCCGCTCCTCTCTGCATCCCGCCACCTGCATGGTATCCAGGTGCTATCTTGGGTCTCGTTAGGGTGGGTTTTTTAAACGGACCCTGATTGCATAGGTATTTCCCATGACTCTAAAAACACATGTAACCCCAGTCTCATGCCTCATAGTTCAGAGAGGATGCTCACTGCTGTCACCACGCAATTGTCAAGGACAGGTATAGTTTCTGCTGCTATAAGCAATGCTCTGAGCTGAGTGAGAGTCCAACACTCCCGCCCGGGAGGCCTCCAGCATGCTGTGGCCCAGTAGCACCCAGCCTGACATATGTAAGTTCACTGTGTCACGTAGAATGTCACTGACTTGAGATGTGATGCATCTCTCTGATGCGTGAAAGACATCATGTGTCCAGAGGCGGCATCCTGCCACCCCTGAGCCTGTCCCTCCAGCCTCGGCTGGGCTCCTCACAGTGCTGTGCGTGGGGCGGCCGCAGCTGGCGACTGTCCCGTGTCATCATCTCCCCCAGCCCGTGTGGTCAGCTGGCCCGCAGGCAGGCCTACTCACGAGGACACACTGTCCCCAGACCAGAACTCTGCCTCTCCCCAGGACAGCGGGAGATCAAACGCCCAGGCTCCTGGGCCTCAGCAACAACTTGTTTCTTCCTCTTTTTGGGGCAGAAGTTTCCACTTAACCAGGGAAACCTGTTTCCAATTAATGGTTCCTCAAATGCCGTGTGGGCTGGAGGCTCCAGGGCGATGGGTCCTGGGGTTTGTCATGGCCCACGTGTTGCAGCTGTCACTGGAGACCCAGGGCCTTGGCCAGGAAGCCCGGCTGGCTCCGCTTCCAGATGGGCTGGGCTGCTGCGCCCGCCAGGCCTGGCGGGGGACCCAGAGGCGCTTGGGAGGCTCCATCTGTCAGCCATTCCCGGGGGGCACCCACTTTCCATTTGCTGCTCAGGCCTTCCTGCTATTCTGGGGCTGTCCCCCTGGGAAGGCCCCCACCAGGGTGCCCTCAGGTGCGGGGACAGAGGCCACCTGAAACTTAGCATTTCATTCGTTCTGCAGGAAAAACATGTTCTAAGCTCTGGTAAGGGGTCACCCACTGTGCTGAAAGAGTCACATTTGAAAAATTCTGTGAGTTTGGGAAGGAAATTTGTCCCAGCCCTCGCCGGCATAGGCGAACAGAAGCCCAGTGAGAGCCACTGCCCGCCCAGGGTCACCCCGGTCCAGGTGTGTCACCCCAGCCAGCAGTGGGGCGGAACTGAGGCTCCCTCAGAGGCCTACAGGGAGATGGGAAGTTCCCTCAGGGAGGCCGGAGTTCTCCCCGGAAAGCTGGAAGCTCTGCCCACAGCATCAGGGACACAGGCCCCGACCCCTGGGACAGCTCAGCCAGGAGCTGGATGATGACATTGACAGTCCAGGCGGCCAGGCAGGACAGGGCTCCGCAGGCAGCCAGCACCGGACACAGCTGCAGGAAGTAGGGAGCAGGTGGAGGCCATGGTCCCCTCCCCAGCCCACTGTCCCTGGGGAACGGGGACGGGGCACTGCTGCAGTGACGCAGTGTCTGGTCTCCTCCTGTGGGCACCTGTACTCAGACAATGGAGTCTGAAGGAGCATCGTCCTGGGGCAAAAACAAGGGGCTGGGGCTTTTTCCCAAAACAGGGGCAATTGTGGGCCGTACCAAGTCAGCTCTGCCCCACCCGCTGAGGGGCGTGGCCCACAGAGGCAACTGCCCGCGTCTAGGGGGTGGGGCTGAGCGTGAAGCAAGGTCCCTGCCCCAGGAGGGTCCCCTGCAGGCCGGTGGGCCCCCCTCACAATCCCTCCAGCCTGAGGCCCGCCATTGGGTGACTGCTGGGATACAGAGGGAGAGTGCCTCTGGCACCCCACATGCACCTGTGGCCGGCCGGGGGACAGGAGGGAGACACCCCCACAGGAGCAGCGCCAAGGCCAGCTGTGCAGAAAGGTGGGGGCAGAGCCGGAGGTGTCTCTCCTAGCCAACTACGTGCTCTATCGTAACTCTGTCCCTAACGGAGCCGCCGGGCTGCAAGGGACCCCAGTTCCAAGGTCAGCAGAGCAGCTGGGGCAGCAAAAGACAACAGAAATTGCCTCCAGCTGCACCCCAGAGCCGGAGCTCGGCGACTGCTCGCAGTAGTGAGCACACCGCCAACGGGAGCAATCAAGCCAATCCGAGTGCCCAGCGGCCCAGGAGCCGAGGGAGGAACCTACGGACAGGGAGGAGAGTACTGGCAAGGGGCCCTGTGGGCAGGGCTGCGCCTGGGCTCAGAGCCACCGAGTCCTCTGAACAAACCCAGAGCAGTGCCTCTCGGTCCCTCCCGGCTGTGCACGAGCCGGGTGCTTCCCTCTCGTGACCTCAAATCACCTCAATGCACTTCCAGGGCTCACGACTTCTCCCACTTAACAGATGGCGAAACTGAGGACCAGAGAGACACATTGCATGCTTGAATCACACAGCTCACCCAGGGCACAGCCAGATCTGGCTGCCCCAACGTCCTCTAGAGTGGGCATTCAGGGGGGACACATGAAGAGTGATTTTTAAAATCCGGTGAATTTTAAAATCTTTTTAACCTACTCCAGTAAAAGTGTTGCCAAGAATAGTAGGACCAGTTGTTCAAAATAAGGGAAGATATGCTGAGTAGTTTGAGAGGAATTAATTAATTAATTAATTAATGACAGTTCATCCTTTATTGCAATAATTTTTAAAAATATTTTTCTGTTTGTTTTTGAGACAGGGTCTTGCTCCGTAGTCTGGGCTGGCTCTGAGCTCACTATGTTGCCCAGGTGGGCTCTAGCTCACAGCAGTCCTCCTGCCTCAGCCTCCCGAGTGCTGGGATTACAGGAGCGCACCACCACGCCTGGCTTATGTGGTGCTTAGGAATCGAACTCGGTTACTTAGCACTTGCTAGGCAGGCGCTTTAGCCACTGAGCCGTTCCTCCAGCCCTGTAATAATGTATTTAAACATTCACTGTATTTTTTTGATCACCTTACTGATCAATTGTCTATGACAATTTCTGTCAAAAACATGGTGGTGTGCGCTCATCTGCCTTACTCACTGGGTCTGTCGCCGGGCAACCTCTGGCTCGTCCACAAAGTCCAAACGACCACAGAAGGTCACCCTTTTGAATTGATTTGGGACCTCGAAGCAGCTGGGACGGCACATCTGAAGACACTCGGGAAAAAGGACTCCAGAGCTGCTCCGGGGAGGGGCAGGGGCAGCAGGCGGGCCCACCGGAAGCAGAGATGGGGGGGCATTTCAAGGGGGTGTCGTGGCCGTGTATCTTGTACTGTCACACTTGTTCCCACTTAAATACACACCAGAGGGGCTGGAGGAGGAGCTCAGTGTCAGAATGCATGCAGGAGGCCCTGGGTTCAATCCCTCAGCGGCATGTAGGAGTCGGGTGTGGCGGCACACACCTGCCATCCCAGCACTCCGGAGGCTGAGGCAGGAGGATTGCCGTGAGTTCTAGGCTAGCCTGAGCTACCCAGTGAGTTCAGGACCAGACTGCTGTGAGACCCTGTCTCAAAAAGAAGAGGAAGAAGAGGAGGAGAAGCAGGAGGAAGGCACGGGTAGTTTCTAGAACTCCTGAAAATAGTAGCATAAAAAGAACAGCCTGGAGCTGGAGCCCAGTGACAGGGCACAGGCATCGCTGCCGAGCCAAAAGACGGCAGGAAGGGAGGAAGAGCAGAACAAGGATAGGACAGGTGAGTGTAAAACAACACTGGCAGGCTTAAAATAGCCTATTTGGGAGGCTACATTAGATGTAAATGGAATAAATTTTCCAATCAAAAGGCGGTGATGTGGCTGGGCATGTGGCCCAGTGATGGAGTGCTTGCCCATGAGCACAAGGCCCTAAGACAGACCCACAGTACCAAAAAAGAAAAAAAGTTGGTGAGTGTGGGATTGGATAGAAGCAAGATCCAATCCTACATTGTTGAAAACAAATGCTTTTTTCCCCCCTTGGTACTGGGGGTTGAACCCAGGGCCTCCCACCTGGTTGGCAAGGGTTCAGTCACGGAAGTACATTCCCAGCCCTAAAGAACACATCAGTGTAAAGACACAGATAGGTTCAAAATTAAATGAGAAAGAAGAAATACACACATGAGACTCACAAGATAACAAGCGTCATGATACAACCTGCAGACAAAGCCGTGGCTGAAGACAGATGCAGCCTCGGCGCTGAGCCCACCCTGGCACAGTGTGTGTGGAGGAGCACTGGGGCTGCCCACCAGGGCCCCAGGCACCCACGGTGGGGACAGGGGCTGGCTGCAAATGAAGTCAGCTGCATCCTTTCATCCTCAAATGATACCCCAGAGGCTGCGGAGAGGGGCAGTTTTGGCCAGAACCATTCCCCCGGGGAGGGAGGATGATGCTCAGGACCCAGGATGAGGGTCTCAGGAAGCAAATCTGGGTCACACGGCCTGCAGGCTGAGTCCGGGCCAGCTCACCCTCTGGGGCTCCACCACCTGAGCTCAGAGCCTGGACCTAGGGTCAACATCCCCCCACCCAGCCAGCCTCACACACTCGTCCAAGGAGGCCCAGCAGCTGCCAGGGCCAGGGCCAAGACTGTAGGATGAGCACAGTCTCTGGGGTCCTTAGCCTGGGATCTGTTCTTTAAGGCACTGATGGAACTCCAGGGAGGCCATGGGGATGGGGACCTTCCCCAACAGCTCACAGGCCCCTCCCTGTGCTTCCAGTTCTGTAACCTTTGTTACACCAAATAGCACACTTGGGTTCCAGGCTGGGCCCTCCCACCCCCACCTGGTTGCTCCCCAGAGCACCTCTGCCCCCATTTGTAACCTGGTCCCCAGCTTAGACTCACAGAAGCAGAGGAGGCCTGTAGTCAGCACTCCTGGAACAGCACCAAAACCTCAGCCTTATGGCCCAGTCAGCCCACACTGGGCCATCCCTGGGGACAGATGGCCACCTGTTTCAGCTGGGGTGCACACTGGCTGGGAGCATAGGAACCCTGGCTAAATCCAGAGTTGAGTATGTGCTGGGCCCCCTGCCTTTCCTCGGGCCTGGTGAGGCTGGTCACTACCTGCAATGGTCATGTCCCCCTGCCATCTGTCCCGCATGGCCTTGTCACAAAGGACCAGCAGCAGACACGAGCAGGTCAGCTGCATCAGGGGCCGGGACAGGCTGCACATCTCCAGCACTGCCCCTGAGGGATCTCCGGGAGGGCAGCCAGCTTATGGCCGAGTGTATATCCAGGGTATCTGCACGTGGGGAGGGGCTCACTGTGTGGGGTAACTTGCATTGGGGGACTTGGAGAAAGTTCAAGGTCAAAGTCAAAATTCAGGGTGCTCTCTATGATTGCTGTAGGGAGGCAGGGTGATTCCCAGATAGGCTACTTATAAAGCTGTCTGCAGAGTGGGGCCCACGCCAGGGAGGCTGTGGCTGATCGTAAGGACTGGGGATGCTCCAAGACAGAGATACCCCATGGCTGGGACCACACCCCTGTTGTCATCTGGAGGCATCTGGCCCCGTCCTGACCCATGACAGTCCCAGAGCGACCTTGCCAGAGGACAGGCTGGTTGGTTGGAGACTGGGGACATCTCAGTCACATTCCAGACAATGGGACACAATACCTGACAATCTCAGCTTAGAAGAGAAGTTTATTTTGGCTCACGATTTCCGAAGTCTCAGTCCAAGGCTGGAATGGCATGCAGAGAGGGCGGCTGCTCACCGCCTGGTAGCCAGGAAGCCGAAAGGCAGAGAGGAGCTGGGACAAGAGTGCGTCCTTCCAGGTCACACCCCAGGGACCCACCTCCACCCAGGCCCCGCCTCTGCCCAGGCCCTGCCTCCACCCATGCTCCAACCCCACCCAGGCCCCACCTCCACCCAGGCCCCGCCCCACCCAGGCCCCGCCCCCAGGCCCCGCCCCCTAACGGCACCAGCCAGCGGGAACCCATCCACAGTTGCGTCTGCTGATGCGCACAGGAGCCCATGATCCACTCACCTTCCACACACCAAGGTTGTTAAGGGCGGTTATCCATCCACATCCTAACACCAGGGGCACAACTGAAAGCCGGGCTCTCTAGTGAAAGACACACATGAGCCCTGGGCCATCGTCAGGCCCGCACAGCCCGGGCTCTGGTTGCAGCCTGCCACGTGGCCACCACCTAGCCAGGACAGGTGGCATCTGTCAGTCGGGAGGGGCCCTCAGTAACTGCAGGGGGAGCAGCGGAGGTGGGGACAAGAGTGAGACTTATTTATTTTTAAATTTTTAATATTTAAATAAATTTTTAAGTAAAAAAAAAAAACCAGAACCGTGGCACTGAGCAACATTCTATGCCTTTTTTTTTTTTTTTTTTTTTTTTTTTTTTGGAGACAGGTTCTATCTAAGTCACTATTGTGGTTTGGATCTGGAATGTCCCCCCAAAGTCTCATGTACTTGAATGTTACAGATTGTCCATGGAACCATGAGCTGCTAGCAGATCGGGACCTTCTCTGGAGGGGTGGGTTATAAGCACGCAAATTGGATTACAGGCGTGTAAATTGGGTTATAGGCGTGTAATGGGGGCTTATCACACCTTCCACACCTGGACCCAGGAGGGGCTGATCCCTGGGCTGAGACCTGGAAGGATATATAAGCTGCTTCCTGCCTTCCTTGGAGAACTAGTCTTGACTCGTCTTCCTGTGTGTGATGTCACGAGGAGCCACCTCCACCTCAGCCTCTGCCGTGTACTTCCATGGCTGCCAGCCGCCCCCGAATGGACTGTGACCTTCTGAAACTGTGAGCTACAATAAACCTTTCCTCCCCCAAATGTGTGGATGTCGGGTATTGAGTCACAGAAACAACAAAAAAGTAACTAAGACAGTCACTAAGTTGACCAGGCTGGGCTGGAACTTGCAGTCTCCTGCCTCAGCCTCCCAGAGGGCTGGGATGCCAGGCATATGCCACCACGCCTGGCTTGAAATGTCTTTATGTGCAGAATGTTTTTATAATATTTCAAGCCCCCTGCGGAGGTAAAATTAATCCTGAAGTGCCCAGGTGGTCTCGCAGGCAGGAGCCCCAGATGGAAGGTCAAGAGGAAGGGGGAGCCCGCTGGAGCAGGCAGCATCTGGCCTGCAGGACTGCCAGCCAGGCCCTGGCCAGCCAGGCACCCCGATCAGCGGGGCTGCTGCGTTCTCTGGTTACAGCCCTTCCTCCATCTTTAAAGCCAACAGCTCTCTTTGCAGCCTTTCTCATGTCCTTTTTCTCACTCAGCTCCTCCTGTCCTCCTCACCTAATGCCCCTGGGCATGGCATCCAGCCTCCTGGGACAATCCAGGCTGGCTATCCCAGCTCACCATGCTAATCACACCGGGGAAGTCCCTTTGTCGCCAGGAGTAAGTGTGGTCGCACATTCACACGCTCGCAGATAGGATGTGGACATCTCAAGAGTGGGAGGGACACTACTCAGCCCAGCACACCATGTGGCCCTGGGAGAGTCAGCATACTCTCAGTGACAGGACAGGGCTCAGGTCCTCTAGCACATGGCTTTGTCCTGTCCCACAATGGCCCCAAAGGCTCTCCTGGACACTTGTGCTTCTAAGAGACCCTTGGAAGAACCTGGCCTTGGTAAAGGTGAGGTTGGAAAGTGGCCAGGACTAAATTTACACAGGGTTTGGGATTTGCAAAGTACTTCTACATGTAGTCAAGGAACATAATCTTATCAACTATTTTTCAATGATTCAGTCAACCAGTGAATAAAAAAATACATGGAAAGACAAATTTGTGGAATTAGCAGATACAAGCAGTATCCAAATTGTGTGGGACAAGGAGTTCCATGCTGGGGGAATGGGTCACTCCCTATATTAGCCAGCTTTCTTATAGGTGGGACAAATTATCTAACACCCACAACTTAAAAGAAGAGAGATTTCATTTGGCTCATGGTTTCAGGGAATTCCAAATAAGCATCACGTCAAGATAATGATCCTACCTAACAGGTTACAACTCTCCTGACTATAACCAAGAGCACAATAATCCCTTCTCCAAAGTCTGACCTGTTCAGCGTTGCTCACAAGTCCAGGACCGAGTGGCTTCTGCAACTGAAGGCCAGCTTTAGCTGTGAACCTTTGTAAAAACCAAAACAAATTCCACAATCCCAAAGTACAACAGCACAGGGCAAATATTCCCACTCCAAAGGGAAGGTCAGAGGCCTAGAGGGAAAAAGGACACAAGTAAGACAAAAGCCCAGCAGGGCAAACACTAAGTCCTGTAGCTCTGCATCAGGCCCTGGCACACACGAGAAAGAAGTGTGACATCTCAGGTTGCAGGCCACATGGGCCATCTACGGCTGGCTCCCCTAGAGGCCTGCAGCTTTCCTCAGCAGATGCCCCATGTCCCTGCCTTCCTGGGGTCTCCGCTGCCTTCCCACAGCTTCCCAAGCTTCCCACCTGGGGGCTCCTGGCCTGGCCTCTGGAGTCTGGTTAGAAGCCCTCCTGAGCCACAGCTCCTGCGTTCTGCACACCCATCAAACTGGCATCCTACGGAGGACGCCAGAGCCTGCAGCCACTCCATCCACTGCCTGTCCCCTGGACCGGGGCTGCAGCGGCCTCAGAGTGACCGGCCAGCTGAGCACAGCCAAATAAACCCCGAAAACCAATTTTCCTGGAGGCCTGTCTTGTGCCAGGGTCCTCAGGGCTCTGTTCTCAGGCCACAGGCTTACACGTTTGCACCCTTGAGCCTGTTAAGTGTCAGCCTCTGTTCTGAGTGCAGGGGGACTCGGGGGAGAAAACAGACAAGTTTCCTCCCTTGGAAATTTTCAATCTAGGAAGTGACCTAAGCCATACAGACACAAACAGCTGGAGGGTGCGGTGCCAAGACCAAGCTCAGACCTAGGAAGAGAAACGCAGCCGGGCAAGGGTCAGGGAGGGGGCTGCTTCAGGGTGCCTCGGGCTCACCACTGCAGAAAGCTCCTCTTCAAACATTTGTGTCCGCTCAAGCAAGAATCGAGGTCACTGGTAGTGCTTTTGAGAACAAAAACGAGAATAAAGAGTGAATTGGACTCAACTGAAGGACAACTGTCAGAAGGAAAAGTATGGGCGTGGCGGTGGACCCTTGCATCTCAGCACTCAGGAGGATCAGTGCAAGTTCAAGGCCTGCCTGAGCTACGCGGTAAATTTAAGATCATAAGAGCAGCCTGGGGGGCTGGAGGAGTGGCTCAGCGGTTAAAGCGCTTGAGCAAGCGCTAAGCCAACCACTAAGTACCCGATGAATTCGATTCCCCAGCACCACATAAGCTGGGCGTGGTGATGCACGCCTGTAATCCCAGCACTCGGGAGGCTGAGGCAGGAGGATTGCTGTAAGTCCAAGGCCAACCTGGGCTCTGAAGTGAATTCAGGACCAGCCTGGACCACAGAGCGAGAACATGTCTCAAAAAAAAAAAATAAACATGAAAACAAAGAGCCGCCTGGACTACATAGTGAGACCTAAAAAAGCCAGGCCAGGTCCATAATCCCAGCACTCTTAGAGGCTGAGGCAGGAGGATCATAAATCTACGCCCAGCTTGGGAAACTTTGCAATCTAATGTCTCAAAATCACAAATTAAAAAAAAAAGAGAACATTTTTTTCTCCCAGATAGAGGGCTGAGAATATGGCTCAATGCAAAAGTTCTGGGCTCAATCCCTAGTACCAAAAAAAAAAAAAAACAATGTGGTCTCCCTGCGCTGTACCCACTGGCAACCCCAGACATCCTACTGGCTGGCCCCTTTTCCCTCTCCAAGTGTCACCATCTGGACAATAAGCCGGCCCTGTCTTTCTCAGCCTCTGGAACCCAGAAACTGAGGCTCTGATCCAGGCTCGAAGCCCACAAGCTGTGGGACTCTGGACAAGTTACTGTACCTCTCTGTGCCCCAAATGCCTTAGATGAAGAGGGTGACACTGTCCTGACAGGAAATGTTCCATAGTGGAAAAGATCAGCGCACTGAAATTCACCCAAATAAAAACCTCTTGCTCTGCCAAAGACCCACAAGGATTGAGAGACGCTACTCACAAAGCCTCTATCCGAGAAAGGCCTAGTATCTACACACATAAAGAATGCTTTAAAACTTAGCGCCTTAAACATCCAATTAAAAACAGCCAATACGTTCAAACAGACATTTTATTGAAAAAACTACAGATGGCAAATAAGCTCATAAAATCTTTTCAGGTCTTCACCGTCATCAGCAGCTAAAAGATTGCATGTTAAATTATAGCGTCAAAGCCCAGGACGGAGGCACGCACCTATAATCCCAGCTACTGAGGAGGCTGAGGCAGGAGAATAGTAACACCCTGTCTCCAAGAAAAATCCTTAATATGGGGCTGAAGGAATGACACAGCGGTTAAAGCACTTGCCCTGTGTGCACAAGGCCCTGAGTTCAATTCCCCAGCACTACTGAAGCTTTGTGTGGGGACGCACTCCTGTAATCCCAGCACTCGGGAGGATGAGGCAGGCGGATTGTCCTGGGTCCAAGACCAGCCAGGGCTACAGAGTGAGACTCATTTGATGCAAGTATAATGATATTAAGAATTTTTCTTTTATAATGACAACACCAAAGAATGGCAGGAGAAGAACTAGCCAACCCACATGCCACTAAAGACACAGGCTGTCTGGAAAACATGCAGTTTCTTAAAAAACTAAACATGTAACCTCCATACAACCCAGCAGCTACGCTCCCGGGCGTTTTTCCCAAACAAACGAAAACTTCTGTTCACATGGAAAAAAAAAATTAAAAAAAAACCTTATATACAAATGTTTATGGTAATTTTGTTTCTCACAGTCCCAAACTGAAACCACCCCAGATGTCCCTCACTGAGTGACGGTTCGCACACACAGCAGTGTACCCAGACCACAGATGCAGAGGCCGGCCGGGGAGACAAAGCCCCTGGCAGAGCCCTAGGGACTCCAGATGCCCGGGGACGAGAAGCCGTCCCAGAAGCCAGCGCACAACACATTCATGTGACATTCATGAAATGACAAAACTGCAGAAAAGAGAAGAGCTTGGCAGCAGCGTGAGGGTGGGAGGGCGGGGACAGGGCCCGAAAGGACAACGCGGGGACCCCTGTGTCAATGGGACAGTCTGTGTCTTAGACGTTGACATCCCAGTGGGCGACGAGTACAACTTTGCAAGAAGTTACAGACAGGGGCCGCTGGGCCCATGAATCAGGTCTGCCCTAAGCTGACTAGCCCTCCCTTTATTATTTATTATTATTTTTCTTCTATTTTGACAAGTCACTAAGTTGCCCAGACTGAGCATGACCTTGCGGTCCTCCTGCCTCAGCCTCCCAGATAGAGGCCTGGAATTACAAGAGCAGGCCACTGGACTCAGCTGGTATTATTTCTTATGATTACATGTGAATCTTTGATTATCTCAAAAGAAGCAAATTTAATTTTAAAAGAAAAGGTGAGGCTGGAGGAATGGCACAGCCGTTAAAGCACTTGCCTTGCAAGCACAAGGTCCTGAGTTTGATTTCCCAGCACCACATAATAAAGCTTGGGGAAGGGGGTGGCCCACGCCTGGAACCCAGCAGTCAGGAGGCTGAAGCAGGAGGATTGCACTGAGATCAAAGCTAGCCTAGGGTCCGTAGTGAGTTCAGGACCAGCCTGGGCTACAAAGTGAGACCCTGTCTCAAAGAAAGAAAGAAAGAGAGAAAGAAAGAAAGAAAGAAAGAAAGAGAGAGAGAGAGAGAGAGAGAGAGAGAGAGAGAGAGAGAGAGAGGTGGGTCTTCGTGGTCACACACCAAGAGTCTGGATTGGGATGACCCCAAATGCCCCTCTAAGGCTGCCACACTCTTTTGCAGCACACAACTAAGACCTCCAACCTCTCTCTGCTGCCTCAAAGACCCCAGCCCTGGCCTGTCGCAGGACCCCTGCCCGGACTAGTCACATCCCTGGTATTTTAAGCACTACTGTCTGTGCCAACAGGCCTGTGCCCAGATGCCCTCTCAGTCCTCTGGAATGCCTGGTGCCTCTGAAGTAGACCTGCCCCCTCCTGGGCCATAGCCCCCGTGAACTGACTCAGCACCTGGCTAGCACCCCTTTCTGCAGCATGGTCACCAGGAAGGTGCCCCCACCTGCCTCAGGTGAGCGCTGCTCCTCAGCCCAGTGCCGGGAGGGAAGTAGGTGTACGCGCCGGGGGTCAGGACACACCTGCACAACTGCATTCCGGACGCTTAATATTATCCTCACCCACGGAAACACATAATACCCAGTGGCCATCAGCACCGGCAGTCCCCTCAGGCTGCCTGTCCCTCCGTGGCTTCCCAGCTCCCATCAAGCCCCCGGGGGGTCCATCTGTCAGGCTGGCGAGGTCCACCCCTCCATTAGCCGCCCTGGCACCACCAGGAGAAGGAAGGTGCTTAATGAAGGGAAAACCCTCTCTGAAACACTGGGATTTAGATGCAGGATGTGGGGAGGACAGTGTGGTGCATGGGGCGCTGGATATGGGACACGGGAAATATGGGGGCTGGATTGGAATGGGGGTGCCAGGGATGGGACAGGGTAAGACATGTAAGATGTGGGACCCCAAGTGTGCGACGTGGGGCACTCGGGGTTCGATCTGGGTGTCGGGTGCGGGGTGCTGGGGTGAGGGTGTGAGCAACGGGGTGCCAGTGTGGGAGACTGGCTGTGTAGGAAGGAGGGGGATGCCCTCCTGCGGAACCTGAGGCTCCGAGTGTGGCATGCGGGGTGCCAGACGATTTCTCCTGGCATTCTCAAACTTGGCGCTACTGGGAAACACGGGCAGCTCCGGGCCAGCCCTGGGTGCGGGGTCTGCGCCTCCAGCGCGGCGCCTGCGCTGGCCCAGCGTGCCCACGTGGGGAAGCACAGCCCCGGCTGCTCCTAGCTGTGGGTCCGTTTGTCTTTTCCACGGTCCCCTCCTCCTCCCGCTGGACCGAGGGACCAGGCAGGGACAGCCAGGCTCCTGGCGCCCGCTCAGCCGGGCGTGGACAGGCGGCGTTCGCCGGGTGGCCGCCCCTCGAAGATGGGTGCCAGCGCACAGGGCGGGGGACGCGGAGGGACCCGGCAGCAGCTTGGGAGGGCGGGCGAGTGGACGCTGGCCCGGCGGGCGGACGTGCCTGCGGCCACAGCCCGGTGTCCCCAGCGGGCCCAAGTTCTCTGGGCCTTGGCCGCTCAGGACCCGCGGAGGGCGGGGCCCGACGCAGACTCACCAGGAGGGGCGGGGCCTCGGGGCGGGGCGGGTCCATCGGGTGGGGGCGGGGCCTCGGGACGGGGGTCAGGGCTTCAGCCGAAGGGAGGGACCTCTGCGGGAGGGGCGTGGCCTCGGCGGGCGTGGGGGCGGGCTTCTCTGTCGGGGCGGGGTCTTGTGGGCGTGGTCTCCGTTCGGGGCGGGGCCTCGGCTGCCCCACCCCCTCTAGGCCCGGCCCGGTCCTACCCTGGTGGTGGTGGTGGTGGTGGCGGCTGCGGCGGCGACGGGATCGAGGTGAGTGCCGGCGGTGGCGGGTCCCAAGCCCCGGCAGGGAGGGGCCCGAGGGTAACGCCCGCCCTGCGGGGGGCTGGGGCCCCGGGCGGCGTCGCCGCGTGTGTGCGTGTGTGTGTGTGTGTGTGGTTGTATTTGTGTGCGTGTGTGTGTGCGTGTGTGTGTGTGTGTGTGTGTGTGTTTGTGTGTGTGTCGCGCCGAGTGGCTTGTGGGGAGGCGGGTGGGTAAGGGTCGGCGAGACCGGCAGGTCAGGGGCGGGCTCCCGAGGTGGTACCTTCCCCCCAAGTCTCCCGGGACCTCCGGAGCCGGCTCCCCCGAGGCCTCCGCCCCGCCCCACCCCGCCCCCTTCTCGTCCCGGCCTCCGACTTGCTCTGCGTCTCCGGGGTGGGTCTGTCTCCAGCCGGCCGAGTTCCCTCTCCGGTCCAGCGCCTTGTCATCTGATCTCCCTCTCCCGCTCTGCCCCCTCCCACGGCAGCTGTCCTCTCCCTTCCCAGTTACCCCCTCATAGAGCGAACAAAGATGGTTGAGGGAGGGGGACCCTCTTTTCGGAGCCCCGGCCTGGCTCAGGCCGCAGCCCCCACCCCTCTGGCCTCTGGCCTGGGCCGCCAGCCACCCTCCTGGCAGGGAGCTGGCCCTGCAGAGCGGTAGGGGCAGCTCTGAGGCAGCAGGCTGGTCCCTGGGCAGAGGCCCTGGAGCACTGAGGGTCTGTGCAGTCGGATCCTAGGGAGACCCCTCCCCAGCTCTTCACAGGTGGGGTGTGCCTGGCTGGGGCCTGACCCTCGGGCCTCCCCACATGGCTCACTAGATCCTGGTCCCTCGGACAAGGCCTGCCGCTTTCTAAGATTTTTTCCTGCTAGAGCCAAGGTGAGAGAGTGGCTGTGGGCTGGAGGAGGGTCACAGGATGTAGTCGCAGCCCTGCCTCCTGGGGGCCACTTCCTGCAGGAAGCCTCTACTTCCCCAGCCGCATGCACATAGGTGGGAGTGATGTCTGTGGATGGCGGTGAGGACCCTGTGGCGTGATATCGCTGTGGAGGTGGTTTGCGATGCTCTTGGTGACAGCATCACTGTGCCTGAGTGCCCAGGACCCCAGTGGACTGAGGCTAGAGCTCAGGACTGGATCTGCAGAGCACCCCCACCCCCAGGGCCCAGCCCAGAGACCCCTTCAGGGGGACAAGCAAGGAGCTGTCTTAGGGAGGTACCCAAGCACCCAGTAATGTCCCTTAACAACAGCATCGATAAAGCGTAGTTCTTGGGCCCTGGGGATCTGTATTCTGCAAGTCCCTCAACCCCCTTTCAATGCACATTTGGGTGTGAGCACCACTAATGACAGGGACAAGGTCATGGGTGCTGACCTGGGGGCTGGTGGGCAGCAGGCGTACTGAGACAGGGCCCAGCCTAGGGGTAGAGATTTTGCTGTGTTCTTTGGCCAGGGCAGAAAGGGCTGTCACTTCCATGCTGTCTGACCTGCCAGGTGTCCTGAGGTCGCAAGCCCTTTGTCCTTGTCATGAGGCAGAGGATGCTGCAGAGCTAACCAGCCTAGGTCAGCATCCTCAGTCCACCCCTTGCTGGCTGTGTGGCCCTAGGCAGACCACTCTGCTTCTCTGGTCCCCAGTATCTTCACCTGAAAATGGGAATCCTAACATAGGCCTCCACCTCAGGCTGAGTAGCGGGGTCCAGTGAAGTGGGAGGCCTGGTGACGTGGGTGTCAGGACCAAGGAGGTCAGCATGGGAGGGGGGGTCACTGGTGATGGGGACAGTCGCATGGACTCAGTCCCTCACGCACGGGACTGGCTGGCTAATGGCTTTTTGTTTCTAATGGACGGCTTAAAAGGTCTGGGCTGGCCAGGAGGAACCGCCTGGGGACATAGAGCGGGTGGCCTGGTGGGGTGCCAGCTTCCTGGTTCAAGGCAGGCACAGAGGAACGACACCAGAATCTCCTGGACAACTTGGTGCAGTCGGGGGAGAAAGGAGGAGCAGCCCAGCCCCCTCTAGGCACCCCGAATTGTGGGCATGGGCGGAGATGAACAAAGACTTCTCCTGGAACATGGTGCCTTGGTGGCACGGGGACGGTCACTCACTCACTCTTTCAGAAAGGCCATTTGCTGGCCTGGCAGGTGGCACAGAGGCCCTGGAGATAGGCACCTCACAGAAGGGACTGGCCACAGCTGCCACACCGCTGCAGAGCCAGGCAGGTCAAAAGGTGATGACTTTCGTCCTGGCTCACATCACAGGGTCGGGGCCCTGCCGCTCAAACCCAAGGACCCAAGGGGCCCGGTCGCCGTGCAGGACTGGCCATCTCTCCGGTTAGAGAAGGGAAACGCGAGTCACAGCTTGGCCATTGCGAAGGGTCTGGCAGAACAAGGAAGTGGCTGCCTGCTGACAGCGCGGTGCCGCTTTTGGTTTTTGGTTTGTTTGTTTCAAGGGTTTTTTTTGTTTCATTTATTTGCTTACTTTTTGTTTTGTTTTGCAGTGCTGGGTTTTGAACTTGGGGCCTCCTTTCTTGTACTGTAGTGTGTGTGTGTGTGTGTGTGTGTGTGTGTGTGTGTGTGTGTGTGTGTGACTGGGGCGCTGGGGACTGAGTCCAGGGCCTTTGCCCTGAGCTACACCCCAGCCCATTTTTATGTTTGGTTTTTGAGACAGTCTTGCTAATCCCTGAGTTGCCCAGGCTGAGCTTGAACTTGTGACCTCAGCTTTCCAGAGTGCTGGGATTACAAACCTGTGCCACAGGGCCTGGCTAACTTCTTTTTATTTTTTATTTTATTTTGCAACAAGATCTGGCTAAGCTGCTGCGTTGCCCAGGCAAGGCATGTACTTGTGATCCTCCTGCGTCAGCCCCCTAAGAGCTGGGGTCACCGAAGTGCGTCCCCATGTCCGGCTCCTTTTTTTTTTTTTGTAGGGGAGCAGCTAGTGGGAGGAGCTGCCTTTTTTGAAATGGGGGTCTTCCTTGTCACCCGGTTTGGTCTTGAGTTCTTAGACTCGAGCGATCCTCCTGCCTCAGCCACCCGAGTAGCTGGACTCCACGCAGGCACCACGGTGCCCTGCTGGGGCAGGAGCCGTGCAACATCTGCAGAGGTACGCTTCTCAGCGGCTCCAGAATCCCAAATCCTTGGAGACCAGCGGAGTGCTGGTTCTGCCCCCACCGTGGCTGCCAGCCCCGGACCCTCAGCCTGCCGCTGCCCCTGCCCTACCCCATGGTGTGGGCTCTTTCTGCCTTGTCATCAGAATTGAGTGCCACATCCTGCGTCCTGTGAGGACCAGGACAGCCCAGCAGGGAGCGCTCTCTGCTGTGAGGCGGCGGCACAGGACCCCAGGGGCAGCAGTGTCCAGGAGTGACATAGTGCTGTGTCATGCCACCTGTTGTCATAAGGGGTAGGGGGGTGTGTGGCTCTGGGGATCGAGTCTAGGGCCTTTCCACTGAGTTATGTCACCTGCCCATTTTTTTAGTTTTGCTTTTGAGATAGGATCTTGCTAAGTGACTATATTGCCAGGCTGAGCTCAAACATGTGATCCTCCTGCCTCAGCCTCCTGGAGTGCTGGGGTAGCAGGCATATGTCACCAGGCTTGGCTTTGTGATACGCTCTTAGTGGTCTCGTGGTCTCATGGTGCCGTGGAACCAGGGCAAGGCTGTCGAGCCTGAGATCTGGAATGACTGAGGGGGGTCAGTATCCAGTCAACACTGGTTTCCACCTTCAGGGGTTGCCACAGGACACAGGCAGTGCCTTAAGTCCAGCACCCATTCAGTGCCAGGCCCAGGGAGACCCATGCCATCTGTGCTTGCCTCAAAGGGGACAGCGTGGGCGTCGGCCCCTGTGTTATCTCTGAAATCTGTGCGCTGGAGCAAGTGAAGGAGGGACAGGGACAGGTCCCTTTTTGAAAGATTATCAAAGGCCAGTGTGGTCTCATGCACCTGTCATCCAGCTCTCTGGGAGGCTGAGGACGCAGCACCGCAGGTTTGAACCCGGCTGGGGTGATTCAGGGAGATTCTATCTTCATGAAAACATAAACAAGGCCTGGGGATGTAGCCAAGTGTGACGGCCCCATGACCAATCATATCAATATGTAAAGTAAACAAGTGGCCAGGAGACGTACCCATTCCTTTCTGCAGAGCGCGCCTGCGTGCTCATGTCCAGACCAGAAGTACCCAGAACCTGTCCTGGGCCAGCCCTGTGGGAGCCCCTGGCCCCGCTTCCCTGGAGGTGGCCAGGGACATGTCCAGTGACCAGCGAGGCAGACAGGTACTGCCACAACTTGCAAGGGGCCTGTTGGGCTCAGGCCTGGGTCTCTCTGGCACAGGGCAAGCTGCTGGCCACTTCCCGGCTGGCACAGCATACGAGAAGGTAAGCCCCTGTCGCCCGGGAGCCATCCCTCAGGGCCACCACGCAGGCTCCTCAGACCCCAGCAGAAGTCTTGTCCAACTTCCAGAAGAGTCTTTTCCCCTGCTGGCAATGGAGGTGAAACCCAGGGCCTCACACGTGCCATGCATGTGCTCAGCGCTGAACCATACGTCCCAGCCCTCTTTTTCCAGAAGGTTCTTCCAGTTGTGCCAGCTGTGCCATGGGCTGGGCTGTCCAGAGGCCACCACGGGGTTGCCAAGGTGGTGTCTCCAACTAAACAAATCCTCCTACCTGGTCGCCCAGATGAGAAACAGGCCGGCATGGAGGGCGGAGACCTGAGCATCCAGTCCGGCCTGCACCCTTCCTTCCCCTCGGACCCTCAAGGGGTGCCTCTCCGCCACTTGGGTCTCCCATCTAGACAGTGGGAATTTTGATTTCTGCCCTGCATAGCTCCTGGGTGGTGAGGAAAAGCCGTGGAATAGTAACAGCCAGCGTGTATATGGCGCACGGAACCCGCTGAGGAGCCTACGTGCCAGCCCACGTGGGCCCGCCGTGCTGCTGCGATCCCATCGCGCAGAGGCGTCAGTGTCTTGCCCTGCGTCACACAGCTGGTGAGACGTTGTTAGGTTAGCCTCGATCCACCGGTGTCTGCCGGCTTTCCATCGCTATATCAAAATACCTGAGAATCCACAACGCGAAGGAGGAAAGGTTCATGTCGGTCCCCGGTCTTGGAAGTTTCAGCCTGTGGTTGGCTGGGTGCCGCAGCAAAGCAGGGCATCATGGTTGTAGGGCGTGGAGGGGAGTGGCTCACCTTCTGGCAGTGAGAGGGAAGAGCCAGAGAGGAAGAGGCCAGACGAGTCCCGAAGGTCCCTTCCCTAATCAAGTCCCTTCATCTGGGCTTTGCCTCCTGCCCCCAGCACCTCCAGATGATGCCACCAAGTCATAGCCTCATCAGTGCACCTGAGGTAGGCACTGTGACCCAGTGGCCTTGCAGAAGCTGGTCTGCTGGCAGCCAAGCCTCCGGCACAGTGTCCCCAGGCCCCCCTCCAGAACCTCCGTATCCCCACTGCTAAGCAGAGGATCAGAGGATGTGCAAGGGTCCAGACTCCCTAGGGGGAGCTTTGGGAGACATTTCAAATCCAAACCATAAACCGTGCCCAGTGGCCCAGGGCTGTAATCCAGCACTCTGGGAGGCTGAGGCAGGAGGATTGCTTTTCGAACCCAGTGTAGGCAGTTTAACGAGACCTTATGTAAATACTATCTGCTCAGCCCAGAGGCCTGAGTCCATCTGACTGCCCAAAGTTCATCCAGTCCATCTCCAAGGCTCCCGAGTCTCAGCCTGTCCAGCGCTGCTCAAAAGCCCAAGTCCAAAGTCTCCTCTGACACTCAGGCAAACTTACGTGCTGTTTTCTGTTAAAAAAAAAAAAAAAAAAATCTCAAGATACGGTGGCCCAGAGTAAAGATTCCCATTCCAAAAGGAGGAATGGGGCCGCAGGAAGGACCAGCTGGACCCTGGCGAGGCGCAGCCCATTGGGGCTTTCATAGATCCTGTACCTCCTTGCCTTGTTCTGGGGACAGGGTCGTGAGACGCGAGCTCCATGGGGCTTAGGCGGCCCTGCCTCCCTGGCCTTGCCAGTGGGAGCCACGGGCCACTGCCCATCGTGGACACTTTTTGGTGAATAGACGTGTGACCCCTGCTTAGCTACTCCCAGTGACAGGGAACTCACTGTCATACAATCCCTATGATTGGCTCAGGACCTTGGATTTGATTCCCCTGCACCACATAAAAATTACCTGGGGCATGGTGCTGCACGCCCATAATTCCAGCACTCCGTGGGCTGAGGGAGGAGGACTGCCTTGAGTTCTAGGCCAGCTCGGACTATACAGTGAGTTCAGGACCAGCCGGAATTATGTCTCAAAAAAAAAAAAAAATAGCTCATAGGAGCTTGCTTTCCATCACTATAACAATGCCTGACAAACGACAGCACGAACCAACCGTGAGGTGGCTGGTGGCCCGCCCTGTGGCAGCGGCTCTGGGTGTCTGTTGCTGCCACGGCCACGACTTTGGCCCTGTCTCCCAGTTACAGTGTGATCGCAGCGTGGGGGGACAGGGCATGTGGTCCCCACGCCCCGCCACCGTGCACCCTGTGCTTGGGAAGGTTCATGGATTCTCGCAGTTCAGGTCTCCCATGCTGGGAGCACTTCCGCGTCGGGGAGATGCTGGGAGCCGCTTCATCAACAGGACCGCATCTTGTCCCCACGAATGGGGAGCATTTGCCCCATCACAGATCCAGGCTTCTCCAGGAATGTGTCACGCGTGCCCAAGGGACCCTGCAGGAAGGGGAGAGAGCCAGGAAGTCTTCCTGGGGGAGGCAGTGGTAGCTCTAGGCCAACAAGATGGAGGATATATATTTTATTAGTTCTGGGAATTGAATCTAAGGCCTTTGTTCTGAGCTACATACCCAGCATTTTTTTTCTTTTTTTGAGACAGGGTCTCGCTAAGTCACTTAGATGCCTAGGCTGTGCTTGAACTCGCAATCCTCCTGCCTCAGCTTCCTGAAGCTCTGGGATGACGAGCCTGTCCTCTGCAGGACTGGGCCCAAGAAGATCAGAGATTTGGCAGGGCAGAGTGGATGGCTGGCTTCGCGGGCGGGGCAAGGAAGAAGAGGGCCGTCTGTGGGCACCGGGCAGAGCAGGGGCCCGGGTGGTGTTGGGTGGGGGGGCCCAGGTGTCTGCTGAGCCAAGCCTGTCACCGCAGACAGCAGGACACCCCGGGCGGCCCCCACCGCTGCCACCTTCCATCCGGGCAGGAAGGGGTGCGCACGGCTTGGCTGCAGGCACCTGCTGGGACAGCAGTGATAAAATATTTATCAGTAGCTCAGCGGTGGACATCCCCAAGCGCAGCGTGGCCAGTGCCCGCCCAGTGCGCTGAGTCACGGGCACCGGAGCCCCCGCCCCTGCTCCGGGCTCTAGCCGCTCTGCTCTTCGGCCCCTGGATGCCTTTCACACGTAAGCCAGTCAGCATTGCGTCCAGACCCCACACGCCCTGGGCCGAGGAAGCCACAGCGCTGCCCAGCTCCACCCACGCGCGTCTGCCCTGAGTCCACAGCGCTGTGAGGTAGGTCCTCTGTGTCCTGGCTTAGCCATGGGGACACGGGAGCTCTAGGAGGGGCAGCACATCTCTCGGTGCTTGTAGCCGAGCAGAAATGGGCACCATCTGTATGCCAAGCCCTGGCCCCCAGGAGCCAGGCCCGGGCTGTCCACCCGCCCGGCGTGCGTGGCACGGTGCTGTGACTTCAGGTTTGTGCTTTTGGTTCTTTGAGAAAGCAGTTGGCCGCTTCCCCTTGGAGCGGCCTGCGGCTCCCTCTTGTTCATTCATGAAACACATTCTGGTGCCCAGTCACAGGCCCACGTCCTGGCCCTGGGGACACGTGGCGGGGGACCGTGCCCCAGTGCAGGACTGGCAGAGCCAGAGCAGGTACACCCGGTGCAGGGAGACCTGGGGGAGGCGGCGCTGCCTCTCTGAGCTTGTTATCGGACTCGGGACTTGACATATCGACTTGTGTATTCTCTGTCATGTCCTGGTATCTAGGGAGGCCCCACAGGCAGAGGCGGCCTTTGGGGGACCCTGGTTCCCAGGGAGACCCTGGCAGGGCTCATGTGGCTCATCAGCAGGTGGTCTAGAGGGCCTGAGGGTCAGCCCGTTGGGTGACATCTTCCTGCAGGGCTCAGGGTTCCACAGGGAAGTGCTGACCAGCACTGCGGGTGGAGGACAAGGGGCAGCAGCAGAAACCACCACCGCCGGGACCCTGTGGGCAGCCAGGTCGGCGCTGAGCCCCAGCTCCGCCCAGGCACGTGACGTGGCCCTGGCTGCCAGCCTGAGCTAAGCTTGGTTTCTGCCCACCCAGCCCACCCTCTCTGTCCTGGCCCTGCTGCCCGCTGGCTGCCCGCCCACCCCCCCAGACACACACACACACTGAGGCCTTCCTACCTGCCCTGTGCCCACCAGCAGGCCCGAAGCTCCCAGTGCCAGCCGTGCCAGCTCTGTTCCTGGCTTCTGTTTGTGTGTATTTTGTGGAATTAGGGTTTGACCCCAGGACTTCACTCTGAGCTCCATCCCCAGGCTGTTTTTAAATTTTTGTTATTGAGGGTCTCACTAAGTCACTCAGTTGCCCAGTTGCCCATGCTCGAACTTGGGTTCTCCCTGCCTCAGCCTCCCAGAGTGCTGGGATGACAGGCCTGTGCCACCAGGGCCCGGCTCCAAGAGAGGTTCCCGCTGATCCCCCCAGCCCCCACCCTGTCCATCCCATTCTGCCCTGGCCCCGCCCCCCACACAGTGCCACCTCATGCCCACCCACCTCTGTCCCTCCGTCCCCCTAGATGCCCAGCCCCCTCTAGGCTCAGCCCAAGGCCAGCTCCAAGGGTCCTGGGGGTAGAGGAGTCAGTACCCAAGCAGCCTGGGTGCTGCCCCAGGTCTGGACCCACTGGCCGCCACAGAGGAAAAACACATGGTGATGGGTCAGGCGGCCTGAGGGTCCTGCCTGCCTTCACCCACCATCTGCGTGGCCCGCTGCTGGCCACACGCAGCCTCTCTGCCAGCCCCCATGGCCACCCCGTAGTGGGCTCGCCCTGTCAGGCCCCTACCCGCCTGCACGCCCGCCAGGTGCCTCCTCCTGGGACCCGCAGCCAGGTCTCTCCACGCATGGACACCTCCACATCGTCCCTGTGGCTGGGGAAGGAACGTGGCGCAGGCCCTGGAAGGAACAAGGCCAGCGCCCACAGATGCACAGATGCGGTGCAGGCCTGTCATCCCAGCACTCGGTTCGCGAGGTCAAGGACTGGGGAGGTCGCCTGGCATGAAGGCCCTGGGCTCAGCAACAGTCCCAGAAACACGAAATTGAAAACAAACCAGTGTCAGGGCCAAGGTGGCGGTGACCCACGTAGGTCGGCCTGGGAGGGATGCGCGGGCGGGGGCCGCACAGAGACCCAGGGCCTCTGTGGGGATCCACTCCTCTCCCAGGCACGCAACGGTCTGCTCCAGGAGTGACCCTACACCCTCCGCCACCCACGGGAGGCCCCGTCTCCCAGTGTGCCTGGCGGGTGGCAGGGCTGGCTCCGCCCCACGGGCTCTGGGCCTGGCTCCCTGTGTAGCCGGGGCCAGGGACGCAGCATCCAATAAGGTGGGCTCAAGCCTTTCATTGGAGGCTGAGGCAGGAAGATCTCAAATTCAAGCCCAGTCTGGGTAGTTAGAAACTTAGCCAGGCCCTGTCTCACAATGTAATAAAAATCAACAAGGTTAGATGTGTCTCGGTGCCAAGGCCCTGGGTTCAATCCTCCACACCGTATGCTCCTGCCGTTATCTGCTGAAATGACCTCAGCTTTGGGGTGTCTCTTTCCAAATTTAAGCCAGCACAGATGGGCAGGTGCAAGAGCTCCAGCACTTGGCGGGCATGAGCCCAGGGTCACAGGAGGAGCACCCCTTCCATCACCCCTTGTGTGCCAGTCCCCTGGGGTGCTGTTCTCCAAGTGCCACCACCTTCAGGCCTCGGGGAGGGGACCTGTGATGCGGGCTGGTCGGCTGGTGGCCCCACTCCCCGCGGCGGCAGACTCCAACCCTGGCCACCAGGGGTCGCCGGGGCCGCGCATGGGACCGTCCCCAGGCCTGTGCTCCCGCAGTGTCCTTAATCGCTCTTTATCAAGATTTAAATTGGAGTTTTTTCAGAAAGTCCACTTGAGAGATAGGCCACAGAGGCTGAGGCAGGAGGATTGCTGAGTTCGGGGCCACCCTGGGGTACACAGTGAGTTCTGGGCCAGCCGGGGCTACAGAGCGAGACCCTGTCTCAAAAAAAGGAGGCCCAGCTCTTCCTTGCTGGCAGATCCGAGGGTCAGTCCTCCCAGAAGGCCTCATTAGCATCCCTACCACTTACCTCACGGTCCCCATGTCCCAGGGGCATGGCTTGACCTGAGGACCTTGTGTCCATCCACACCACTGGGCAGTCCTAATGCAGAGCCGAGGGGGGAGGCACCCTCGGAAGGTCTGGAAGGCCAGCCCAGCAAGGCCCAACACCTTGGGACCGTTTCGAAGTTTCCGACGTAGCCAGGTCCAGTGTCATGAGGATTGCAAATTTCAAGCCCAACCTGGGCAGCTGAGCAAGACCCCATCTCAAAATTTTAGGATGTAGTCTAGTGCAAAAGACCTGGGGCTCTAACCTCAGAACCACCAGGAAAAATGAGCCCACTTTGGGCTGCCTCTCACCAGTCTGCCCAGTGCCTGGCGCACTGACTGCAGGCCGTTCCTGGGTACCCCGAATCCCGCCTCCCCATCCACAGCCCGGTGACACCAGGACCTTTCCCATGCGTACATTCCCATCCCACGCCACACCCGCCGGCGGGGCTTAGGAATTCCTCTGGGTCCACTAGGCATCCACCCCACGGGTGGCCTCACAGCACTGGGGAGCTGGGGCAGTCGCCCAGGAAGCCTCTGTGGTGAGGTTGGGGTGCTGGGGCCTGCGAATGTCCCTAGCACGGGTCTAGGTACATCTGGGAACCGTGTGTGCGTGGGCTGAGGCCTGATCCCTGGATGTGGCCCCCACGAGGGCTGTGGGGACAGATGCTTTTCCTGGAGTTTTGTCCCGGGCGGAAAGCAGGGGAAATGGTTCTAGGGCTGGTTTTTGGCAGGAGAGGGGGTCGGGCTGCCGGCCCAGGAGAGCGCAGGGGAATCCGTGCAGCTGGCGGCCCAGGACCGGGAGCAGGTGCCCAGGAAGGCCTGGGAAGGGCCCGTGAGGCGCGTGTCTCCTCCCTACCAGGAGCTGAGGGACTCCCAGTCCCACCGGGGAGGCAGGAGCAGGCCAGCGAGGTACGGGAGCCCAGGAGTGCTGGCTGATGTGGGTTGGGGGAAAGGGCTGCCTGAAGTCCAGTCAAGGAAGCTAGCTGGGGGCCTGAAAGCCAGGCATGGTGGCACCAGAGGCCATCTGGCTAACATGTGGCTAGCGCTAAAGGCTGGAGGAATGGCACAGCGGGTAAAGCACTTGCCTAGCAAGCACAAGGCTCTGAGTTCGATTCCTGAGCACCATATAAAGCTGGGCCTGGTGGCGCACGTCTGTAATCTCCTTACTCTGGGGGCAGAGGTAGGAGGATTGTCCTGAGTCCAAGGCCGGCCTGGGCTACACCACGGGACCGCCCTGAACTATAGAGCTAGTACTAAGTAGCTGAGTTCGATTCCCCAGCACCACATAAGTCGGGCATTGTGGCGCACGCCTGTAATTCTAGCACTCGGGAAGGAGGCTTGGGAGGCTGAGGTAGGACGATTGCTGTGAGTTCATAGGCCAGGCTGGACTCCATAGTGAGCTCAGAACCAGCCTGGACTACAGAGTGAGACTCTGTCTCCAAAAAAAAAAAAAAAAAAAAGACCAAATCACAGCAAATTTGAAGCCCACCACTTCTGATAATGGAGATGGGGGGGGGCGGGGGGAGGGCTGTGCATCAGGATTGGATACCCATGGTAGGCCAGTCCTGTTATTCCAGAGCTCAGGGAGGCCAAGGCAGGGGGATTGCAAGTTTGCGTTGCAAATTTGAGTCTATCCCAGGCCATTGTGTAATTTAGTGAGGCTCTGTCTCACAAAAAAAAATGAATGAATAAATAAAATCCAGGCATCCTGGTGCAGGCCCATAATCTTAGCACTGTGGGAGACTGAGGCAGGAGGATCACCAGTTCAAGCTTAGTCTGAGCAAATTAGCAAAAACATGAAATGAACATGAAATGAGCTGGAGTTGGAGCTCAATCCAGAGGCCCCAGGTTCAATCCCCAGTATGAACCAAAAGAGAGAGAGAGAAATTTCAAATTTACCCTGCTGGCTCTGAGCAGGCGTGGCCGGGTCCCACTCAAGTGTCCATGGGGGATATGCACGTGGCTGGGGAGCCACAGGGGTCCTGAGCCTCTGGAGTGCAGGAGGGAGAGAATGGGCAGGCTGCAGGCCTGGCAGGGGCTCCAGAGAATGGTGGGGAGCCAGGGTCCAGCCAGGGAAAGCCAGGCTTCCTTCAAAGGGACCCTCGTCTACAGCCCGTGCTCAAGGACAGTGGGGATGACAGGGATCCCGGGGTCAGGTCTGGCCCTGCCTCCCACCAGCCTGTGGCCTTTGTATGGGCATAGGGCTGGGTGAGGCAGAGGCCTGAGCTGGGCACAGCAAGGGCTCAGAGAAGGCCACTGCCCTCCTTGGACTTTGTGCCTGGCCCACCTATGGCCGCTCCTCCCGTAGGAGCTGGGACACCTCCCCCTGTGTCCTGGGATCGAGCCCAGGGCCTGCCCACTGAGCTGCATCCTCAGCCTATCTCTGATTTCCAGATAAGGTCTCACCAGTCCCAGAGTTGTCCAGGATGGGCTTTAACTTGCTATCTTCCTGCCTCAGCCTTCCAGAGTGTGGGATTACAGGCCTCTACCACCCAGCCTAGCTCCCAGATTTTCTCAGATAATGATATCTGGGTTGCAGAAATGTGGGGGTGGTGAGGAAGCCCCCTCTTCCCTGCGGTTGCACCCGGATACCCCACAGCAACCCCACAACTGCTCTGGGGGCTGAGTTAGGAAGCAGGACACAGGCAGGTTTCCTACAGCTGCTTCCTCTGCCGAATTGGTCCTGAGCTCCTGAAGGGCGCGTGGCTGTGCAGAGAATGACGTAGACACAGGGGAGAAAGGCCTTGTGTGGCCTGGACCACAGCCCAGCCCCGCCCAGGCTCCTCCAGGCACCCCAGCGGTCATCCCTTGCGGGGGTAGTGGGTGGTCACTCCCTATGGGGATTCTTCAGGGAGCAGCTGCTGTCCCCGGAGGAGCTGGGGGGAACCTAGAGCAGGAGGTCCAGCTGGTGACCAGTCCAGCTCTGCTGCGTCCCCCTCCTCGGTGACCCTGTCTGCTGGGTGGGATGACGCGGCCACCTCCCAGGGCTGGCACATACGCCAGAGTCAGGAGTGTATGTGTCACAGGCACTGTTTGGAACGCCATGGGCTGTGGATTTTGTGTGTGTATGTGTGGGATTTTTTGTTTGTTTTTGAGACAGGTTCTGGCTCTGTGGCCCAGGCTGATCCTGAACTCACTGTGGAGCCCAGGCTGTCCTTGGATTCATGGCAATCCTCCTGCTTCAGCCTCCTGAGTTCTTTCTGTGTTTGTTTTCGGTTTGGTTTGGTTTGTGGTACTAGGGTCGGAGCCCAGGGCCTTTGCACCGAGCTGCTTCCCAGCCCATTTATTTTGTTTTTTGTTTTGTTCAAACTCTGACATAGGGTCTCACTAAGTCGCCCAATAGCCCAAGCTGGGTTCAAGTTTGCAGTCCTCCTGCCCCAGCCTCCCAGAGTCCTGGAATGGCAGGCCTGTGCCACCAACCCGGCTTCTCAGTGTTTAGATCCAACGTAACTATGCCTGTCATGGAGGCGGCTGGCCCTCCCCATGTCTCCTGGGGTGGGTGTGCTTCCCTGGGGGGAAGTAAGGGGAGGAAAGCAGGGGTGTGTGAGGGGTCTCCTCAGCACGGAGTGTGGCAGGGATGCAGAGCCCTGGGGTCAGAGCTGGAGCCGGGGGACCTATGTGAGGACAGGCCCTGTGTGTATGGCCTAGGGCTGCCCTGACAGGTGACCGCAGACTGGTCTGAGAGTGAGGTGTGGCCAGGCACAGCAGCTCCTGCCTCGGGGGCTCCTGGGGGCTGCAGTGGCTGCTTGGGGGTCCCTTGGCAACTCTGCTGTCTGCTTCCATTGCCTCGTGGCTTCCCCCCAGGTATCTGCAGTTGTGTGACTTCTTTTTCAGCTTGTTTATTTTCAATACTGGAAATTGAACCCAAGGCCTTTGCACTAAACAGTGTCCCCAGCATTTTTTATTTTTTGAGTTAAGGTCTCGCTCTGTAGTCTGTCCAGGCTGGTCCTGAATTCACTGCATAGCCTAGGCTGGCCTTAAACACAGCAATCCTCCTGTCTCAGCCTACTGAGTCCTGGGATCAAAGGCATGTATCACCATGCTGGGTTTATGTGGTCCTGGAGAATCAAACCCAGGGCTTTGTGCTTGCTGGGCAAGGGCTCTACCTGCTGAGCTCTGCTCCCAGCCCTTTTTAAATTTTATTTTTGAGACAGGGTCTCTCTAAGTTGCCCAGGCTGGGCTCAAAGTTGTGACCCTCCTACCTGAGCCTCCCAGGGATGCTGGGATGACAGCCTGTGCCACAGGGCCCAGCTCTGGCTTTCTCTCCTGCAAGGACATCCGTCATTGGATCAGGGCCCACCCCACCCTGACCTCATCTCAGCCTCAGGACACCTGCAAAGACCCCGGGTCCAATTAGGGTCGTCACATTCACTGGCACCAGGATAGGACTTTGACATGTCCTTTTGGGGGACCCAAGTCTCCCCACAGTGGTCAGTGATCTGAAAGCCCAGGGACCTGCTGGCAGGGTGACCATTAGTTTCTTCTGGATCAAACTTGAGCTTGTGGCGCTGGGTGGGCCGGTGAGTCGTTCTCAGGACAGGAGGCTGCAGGCGACAGGACCCACATGAGCTCGCTGGGTTTCCCTGCCCACACTCTGCCAGTGCTGCTTCTGTCTGCAGTGTTGGTAAGAGAAAACAGCACAGCACAGCTGCTGTCCACACAGCTGCTCTGTGCATGTCCCTAGCTGACACCCACCGTCCCTTAAAGGTAGCTGGGTAGCTCAGGGCACTGTCTGACACCAGCCTGCCTGGGTTTGAGCTTCCACTGGCCCTGACCTTGTGACCTTGGGCAAGTCACTCAACCTTTTAGGCTGCTGTCTGGCTCCCCGTAAGCTAGGACTAGGATGACAGGAGTCGCCGCTGGCCATGTCGGACGGGAATCAAGAGCTGTGCCTGCAGCTTGCCCAGCCCATACAGTGCTCCTAGCACCAGGAGGCCTGTTTCATGTCCAGCCCTGGGCAGAGCGGACCAGCCCGGGGATCAGGGTTCCGCAGGGCAGGACACAGCGGAGCTGCTCTGGCACTGGGGACCCAGGGCCCGGGTTTTCTCTGCTGTGCCCGGCCCTGGCTCTGCCAGGGAGCCTCGCTGTATCCCAGGTGGCTGTTGATTGACTGGGGTCAAGGTTCTGAAACAGCCTCCCCACAGGAGTGGCACATCCCTGTCATCACAGGACTCCGGAAAGCTGAGGCAGGAGGATTGTGAATTCAAGCCCACCCGGAGAAGTTAGGAACTTAGGGAGACCCCGTCTCAAAATAAAAATGTAAAAGGGCTAGGGAGGCACAGGGACCCAGGCTGGGGGAATAACTCAGTGGTAGGACGCTTGCCTAACTTGCATGAGGCGCTGGGCTCAAGCCTCACTTCCACCAAAAAGTAAACAAATAAAATTAAAAAAAAAAAAGCCCTGGGATCAATCCACAGCACCGAACAACAAAACCTGGGGTAGGACCTGTTTCGGTGTCCGACAGTTTCATGACTCTGTGCATGTTATTGCATCAAAATGGAGAGAAAAAGCCTTGTCCCATGGAGGGAGGCTCACGTGAGGTAAAACATCTGGAAGCATGATAGGCCATCATTGGCGGCCGCCCTCGGGGTCCCAGCCTAGCGATGCACTGCACCGCCACTATCCGAGGAGCAGGCAGCAGCTGGCTGGCCTCCACCCTGGGACCAGGCCCTCCATCCCTTCCTCCTCTAGCCCAGCGATGCCAGTGACCTGTCCAGGAAGGGCCCAAGAGGCCGAACGCCTGGTCCCAAAGTGTTCCCTGGAACCACGGAGAAGCCTGTGTCCCAGTGAGCCATCTTGCAGGATCACTGAGGGCACAGCCTTTTCCGGGGAGGGGTGACTTCGTGTGCGGCGTTCTTGGGGGTCCCAGGCCAGACAGAGGTCACCTTGCATGGTGCGGGAATGACAGCAGCGCTTGGAGCAGGGTGGGCACATGGAGTTGGGTTGTGAGTCCTGCGCGTGGTGGCTTCTTAGGGGCACGTGTGGCCCTCAGAAGAGGGAAGGGAGCAGAGGCAGAAGAGGGAAGGGAGCAGAGGCTGACCCCCAGGAGGACACACCGAGGGACTGGCTTTCTGGCCACTATGGGAGCAGAGACGGCGGCCGCGCCCCCAGGTCGTGACCACACCCCACCGCTTTCCGGAGCCTCCGCCCTGCCCGGGCCTCTCTAGGCCCCGCCCCTTGCTGTGCCGAGCCACGCCCCCACCGGGTCCAGGTCCCGTCCTCTCAGCCCCATCCCGGGACGGAGCTCCGCCCCCTCAGCCCGGCCCCGCCCCCGCCCGCTGTCCGCGCTCCACGCTGGGCTCTCTGAGCAATGATTAACGCGGCGGGCCGGCCGGCCTGGGGTGCGGAGCGGAGGCGCGGGCCCGGGTCGGGACCCGGCGGGGCCGCTCGGCTTCGAGTTTCCTCGTAGAGCGCCGCGCGGGGCGCGCGTGGGCGCGGAGCAGGCCGCCGGGGTCACCATGAGGACTCTCCGCAGGTTGAAGTTCATGAGTTCGCCCAGCCTCATTGACCTGGGCAAGAGAGAGCCGGCCGCCGCCGCGGGGGACGAGCGGGGCACGCAGCAGCGCCGGGCCTGCGCCAACGCCACCTGGAACAGGTAGGGCCGCGCCGCGGGGCCGGCGCGCGGGTGGGGCCGCCGGGGATCGCGCTCCCCCGCGCCGCGCAGTCGGCGCAGAACTTGCTCCGCCGGAGTCGCGCGGCCGGGAGGGAAGTTTTGTGCAACGTGTTCCTGGAGCCCGGACCGAGGCCCGCGTGCGCTCGGCGCGGGCCGCGCAGCCCACGTGCCGCCCCTCCCCCGGCACCGGCCCTCCCACGCCCACGCCCACGCCCGCGCCGCGGGCCGGGAGAACCCGGGAGGTAAACAGCAGGAAGTGTTTTTCCCGTTTTTCAGAAGCGCAGATGCGCCCGGGCCGCCCCGGCGGGCCGCCGCACTTCCTGTGCCTGCGTGGAAGGCCGCGTGGGTCGAGGACGGGTGGTGGTTTTCCCCGGGAGGACCCCAGCTCGCCTGGCTGCGTGCAGGGGCGCGGCGGCTGCCAGGCATTCCTCCGGAGGACCCTCCCTCCCCTGGAGGCCCGGGCGTGGGGCGCCCTGCCCCCAGCCGCTCGGGCGCGCGCGGGCCCGGGTCTGGGCGGCAGGGTCTGGTATATTTAGCCGGGTACCCGTGCGCCTCGGAGGGCCCTTACAGAAACAGTCTTCCCACCGGAAGAGGAAGAGACGGAGGGTAGGGGGATGAGCTTGTGTGGGCCCTCCCCCTCCCCCCATAAATGCCAGATGCGACCCGGCTGGGGTCTCGGCCACCAGGAACCCCAGTGTCACTTGGTCATATGTCCTATTCATCCGGTACCCCACTAGCGCCCTGGTGGGCATGGAGCTGCCATCTGGGCCCCTGTCTGCACGAAGACAGGACAGGGTCATGTGTGCTAATGCCGCCTGGACCCTGGGAATGCCTGCGTGGGTTTCCCATTCTGTTGTGCGCGGGCTTGCCAGTGTAGCGGTCGTGGCGGTGAGGAAGGGTCCCTCCTCGGGGAGTCTCCTTGCGCGATCACTGCCCTCTGAGGTAGAGGACGTCTCCCCCTTATTTGTGGAAAGGGACTTGTTGGAATCCCAGCTCTGCCCCTTCCGTTCTGTGTGGCCTTGGGCAAGTCAGTTAACAGCTCTGGTCCTCTATTTATTTATCCATAAAATAGGTGAGTAATGGTGCCCACCTCACAGGTGGTTGCCCAGAGTCAATGTGAAGACGCACAAGAAGCTCTCCACGCGGGGTGGGCACACAGAAGGTGGGGGGACAAGTGTGCCCTGTGCCTGTGGGGCGGGGTCTCTGGGGGGGGCGGGCCAACCCAGGAGGCCCAGAGGTGCCCCCACCATGTGACCCCAGAGGTGTTTTCTTTCCTAGCCCAGGGAGGCCCTGCAGGGAGGGGCCACCCCTTCCCCCCAGTTCCTCTGCCGGCTTTTCCCTCTGGCCTGGCAGACCCCTGAGAAGCACTGGCCCCTCCCCACAGTTCCCCACGGCTCCTTGCCTCCAGCCATTGTGCTCTGTCAGCCCTCGGGCCACCATGCCCTGTGCCCCTGCTGTGCACTGGACTAGGGCCCTTTGATGGCTCTCAGCTCATGTTGCCCTAGCCAGGCCTGTGGAGGGAGGTATCCCCCGACTGAGAGATGTAGAGGCCCCTAGACCTCCCAGCAGGCCTGCCCAGGACCCCACGACCTCCAGTATGTGCCCAGCTCCTGGGCAGTGTGGGCCGAGCCCTGAGGGCAAAGTGCCCTTCCCACCCCTCAAGTGGACTAGGTAGAGCCCCTGCCTGTCTGCCTGTCCCTCGCTCACATGTTTCTTGGGACAGCAGTCCAGGGCGGGGGCAGAGACAGGTGTGGCTGCCGCAGATCCTGCTTGCGGAGCTACGGGACTCCTTGAATCCAGCGTGTAGCCTTTTCCCCTCCTTTTTTGTGGGATGAAATTCAGGGGCTCCACGCTGAGCTCCATCCCCAGGCCACCTTATTTTTGACTTTGAGACCGGGTCTCACTCATGCCCCGGTGGGGCTCCAGATTGCAGAGGAGATCCTCCTCCCTCAGCCTCCCAGGCGGCTGGGCTGTAGGCCTACACCACTGCACGCAGCTCTAGAGCACAACCCCTTTTATCTGTGTGGCCACACTTGGTCTCTGAACAGTGGCTGGCTGCAATCCCTAGGTGGCGGGGCCGGGCCCCCTCCGATGGCGCTGGGCCGGGTCTCTATGCCTCTGCCACCTCTGGGTGTTCTTGGCTTGCGGCAGCCTGGCTCCAGGCTCGGCCTTCAGATCCTCGCGCCCTTCTGCCCAGATCCTCATCTTTATCCTACGCCGAGGCCAGCTGCTGGCGTCTGCACCTCAGAATCTTCAACCTGTCACCTCTGCCCACACTTTGTTTCCCAATCAGACCTCGGGGACCTGATTCAACCTGCTGCGGTGACCCAGGACACATCCTTAGTCACTTTCTCGTCCCTGGGACGCACTAACTAGCCGGCACCCGCAGCTTTGGGGAGGAAAGGGTCATTTGGCCCGCAGTCCCAGGCCTGGGTTTGCTCCTGTATGACCGGAAAGTCGGGGTGAGCATGGGGCTGGCAGAGGCCCTGAGCCCAGGGTGCCTGCTCCCTCCATGGCTGGGGGCCCGAGAGCACGAAGTGGGGAGCAAGAATATGTACCCTTCTGTGGGCCCAGTGGTGCAGGCCCATCATCCTGGCTCTCTAGGGAGGCTGAGGCAGGATGATGCAAAGTTCAGGCCCAGCCTGGGTAACTTAGTGACTTAGGTGACCCTGTCTCAAAAATTAAATGGGCTGGGCATGTAGTGTGAGGACACTGGGCTCTGTCCCCAAGACCACAAAAGAAAAAAAGAAATAATAGATAACTTACCACCCTGCGCCCCCAGCAACCTGTCACTCCCACCAGTCTCCTAACAGCACAGGAAACGGCCAGTGGGTACACCACCTACTGCCTCTGACTCCCACGAGTCACGCGCCTGCCACGCACGCACACGAGGCTGTTGCAGTACTTTCCAGATCCAAGCCACAGCCTCTCCCACGTCCCTGCTCTTCTGTCTCCCAGTTTTGGGTACAGGTTAAAAATCTGTAGCGAGCCGTGTCGTGAGAGTGGATCTGGGCCGTCACCCTGGTGTTCTTCCATCTGTCTGTCTGTCCTTCCTCCCATCCATCTATCCATCCTTAGTGCTGGCACCAGGCTGGACCCAGCAGGGCACAGAGCCGAGAGTCTGGGAGGAGCAGTCAGGACGTAACCAGGGGACAGGTCAGCAGAGGAGGTAATCGCAGGTCATGCTGGGCTCCAGGGAGATGAACGGGCAACCCCGGAGTGCGGCGTCTGCGGACAGTGTGTCCCTCGGGTGGCTGCCGGGCCTCCCCTGCGCCTGAGAACTGGAGCCACCCACGGGGTTTCTTGTGCCCCTGCTGCTGCTGACCCCGAGGGCTCGGCCCCTTCCCCAGTGGAGCCTGGTGCTACCTACTGTGTGTGCTGTAGGTGCTGGAGACCCGGGAGTGAGTGGAGGACAGGAGTCTCTGGAGCCGCCTTCTCCCCTCTCTGCCCAGGGATGTGCCCCTGGCTGGTCCTGTGTCACTCTGGCAGCCCCACTTTGCTCCTGACTGGATCTCAACCTGGTCCACCCGTGACGTCCAGCTCCTCCAGGAAGGTCACGCCCTGGAGCTGAGGAGCCTCCGCCTTCCTGGCTAAAGAAAGAGCAGGAGGAGAAACAGCCCCTAGGGTGGCCCCGGGTGGGCACGTGGCCAGCTGAGGGGCAGGATGTGCCTTTGGTAGGTTCTGCTCATGTGATGGCCCATCCTCTCCTCCTGGCAGGGGTCTTGACCACCCGCGTCCTCCATTCCAGGGCTCCAAAACAGTCCCAGAAGATAGATACCCATGTTCACCAGGGATCCCACAAAGCTTGGGGGCACTTGGATCCCCAGGCCCTCTGAGCTGTCCTGGGTGGGTGATGACAGAAACAGATTGAAGACGGGGAGGGCACCCAGTGCCCCAGGCCTGTCCTCCCCGCTCTTTGGGAGGCTGAGGAAGGAGGATCCCGAGTTCAGGGCAGTTTAGAAACTTAGTAAGACCCTGTCTCTGCATCAAAACTAACAAATGGGCTGCGGATGTAGCTCATTGTGAAGGCCCGGGCTCCATCCCCGCACCGCAAAAACAGAGAGAAGAGGCAGGCTCACTTGTGACTGGGCCCTGAGAGGAGCCGGCTGGGTGTGGGAGGAGGTCAAGGTTGGCCGCCAGGGCACAGGGGGAGGGGGAGTCCCTGGAAGAGACTTAGTGTCTTCTCCAGTCCACTGAGGCCCTTGGAGAGGGAACCATGTCCAGAGTGCTGGGAAAGATGGCGCCATCTCACTGCAGGGGACCTGGGCCCCTTGGGGTGCCCAGGTGGGCCCCCACTCACTCACTGTGCCCTGGCTTCCTGTCAAGCCAGAGACTTGCCTGGCCTGGATCCCACACCCACACAGCCCTCGCCCAAATCGAGGCGACCCCGGGCGTGTGCCCAGCCTTGTTCTCTCACACTGTGTTAGCCTGTCCCAGTCCCGACACCGGCTGCTGTGAGGGACAGGCTTGCCCTCCAAGGACCTGGGACGCTGTGGCTCCCCTGTGAGGGGCCTCTGGCTCCTGCACCCCTGGAGGCCACGGCTGCGTGCAGCTCTCACTTGTGCTTAGGTGAGGAGTCATGTGGGGTCCTGGGTCCTCCCTTCCCCTCCCCTCCAAGTGCTGCGCAAGGTTTCTTTTTGTTTACCAGACTTGGACTTTGGAAAGAGCAGGGAGTTGGGAGACAGGATGGAAGGAGTGGGACCAGCCTGGGCACCCCCAGACCTGGGTCAGGTTGGGGTGAGGAAGGCGTGGCCAGCACCCACTGGCACTTCTGGCCTTGCTGAGCGTCAGGCTGTGTGTGACCTGGGTCTGGCAGTCCTACCGGAGGGCAGCTTGGGTGGCCCCGGGCAGGTGTGGCTGTGCATGCCACGCCCATGTCATGCGTCCTGGAGGTGCAGCCACGCCTGTTCCGTCACTGTGGCTGTGGACCCAAGGCACACACACCACCGGGAGCTGCTCCTCAGGCATCCTGAGGCCTAGAGAAAGCTCAGGGCCCCAAGGCAGGAGGCTGGGTGGGGTGGGGGTGGCCCAAGAGCTGCTCAGAATCTGAGCGTGGGACAGGGGTAGGGTTAGCAGTAAGCTACAGTTTTTTTGTTTGAGGTTTTGTTTGGAGACAGAATCTCGCTGTGTAGCCCAGGCTGGCCTTGGGCTCGTGGCAACGCTCCTGCCTCGGCCTCCTGAGTGCTGGAATTACTGGTCTGCGCCACCACACCCGGCTTTATGTGGTGCTGGGGAATCAGCTCAGGGCCTTGGGTTTGCAAGGCCAGCACTAACTACTCAGGGCCTTGGGTTTGCAAGGCCAGCACTAACTGCCGCACCACTCCTCCAGCCCCCTCCCCGCAGAGCGGCCACGGCCAGACCAGCTTGACAGACGCCCAGGACAGGTGCCTTTCGTTTCCGACGCCAGCCCTGAGGCAGAAGGGCGCAGGTCCTGCTGCCCCAGAAGCCAGTAAGAGGGAAGGCCAGGTCGCTTCAGAAAGCGTCATGGAAGACAGGCCTGGTGTTGCAGGCTGGTCATCCCAGCGCTGCGGGAGGCTGAAGCAGGAGAGCTGCACATTTGAATCCAGTGTGGGCAGCACTGCAATGTAGTGAGACCCTGTCTCAAAATTTAGCAATGAGCTGGTGGTGCGGCTCAGGGCAAAGACCCCGAGTACCACGCACACACGGTGTCTCAAGGGAGGAGGGAGACCTGGCGAGGCGGCAGCGAAGGCAGGGCTGGGGCCCCCGGGGCTCTGTCCCCTGGATGCCTCTGGTTCCTCCCACCTGGGGCTGCGCCCTACTGGCTCCTCCAGCTGATTCAGCTCCCCAAAGTGGGACTGCCACCCGTACCATTGGCACTTGAGCTCCCAGGAGAACCTGGGCCCGGCTGCCCCTGCCCCCCTGAGTTCCAGCAGCCAGGCCGGCCCCCCTGGGCTGGCCCTGCTGCCCAGCCGTGGGATTCCAGGGGACGGCTGCTGCCGGCGCAGCTGTGGGACAGCTGCCTTCCCGGTGGCCGGCGGACTTCCATGGATCTGTGTCCATTTTTAGTCCGTAACTGGGGAGCCGCTTCCCCAGAGCCTGGTTGTGGGGCCGGGTCTACCCAGGGAACTTGTGTTCTTACCTGCATTTCATTTTTTTGTGGTCTTGGGGTCGAGCCCAGGGCCTTCACTTAGCACCATCCCGGCCCGGGTTTTAGTTTTTGATTTTGGGACAGTGTTTTACAAACGTGCCCGTGCTGGGGTCACAGGCCTGCGCCACTGGGCCTGGTCCCATGGGGACTGGTAGCCAGTGCTCACCGTTCTAGCAATAAGTGTGCCTCTGGCCACCACGCTTGACCAGCCACCTGGAGGGCTGGAACAGAGGGGCCACGTCCCTACAGGGCCTCATAGTCCTGTCCCAGAGGACGGTAGGAACCTCTGTCCCGAACGTGTGAGTCAGGAGCTGCAGCCCAGGGCAGATGACCCACGTTCTGCCTAGTCTCAGCCTCCAGCCTGGCTGGGTCCAGACCCAGCTGCGGAAACTGGGGCCCCAGCTGCCCAGCCGATGGCTGCACTAACAGCCCGGGCCTGGCTGCTAGATCTGTGGTCTCGTGCAGAGGATTTGGGTCCACCTCAGTTTCCTCATCCACAAATGGTGAGCCAGTCATAGGAAAGGGTTGTGTGATTGGCCAGCATGTGGCTGCTGTCCCCAGGGGCTGAGAAGAGGGGAGGCTAGTGTGCAGTGGGACCCCCCCATGCCAGGGACACGAGTCAGCTACGGCTGGTGTGCCAGTGGTTGGAGAAGAGAGAGGTCTGGAGGACTTCCTGGAGGTGTTTCCCCTCAGTCCGAGCTCTGAAGCGCCCAGCTGCCTGCCCAGGGAGCCAGGGGAGAAAGCGTGCAGGTACCTGGGCCCGGCGGTGTGGCACTACTCAGAGGGGCCCGTGTTCTGTGGGGTTGGCACAGACCTGTCATCCCAGCAATCCAGGAGGCTGAGGCAGGAGGATCTTGGGCAGTTTAGTGATTTTGCAAGACATTGTCTCAAAATAAAAGCTAAAAACAAGGGCTGGGGATGTAGCTCAGGGCAAAGGCGCAGACTTACGTGAGGCCGGGAGCTGCCCGTGGGCCCCAGGGAGGCTGGAGGCCAGAGGGATCGGGTGGCCAGGTGAGCAAGGGCAGTCCTGGGCTGGACGCGGCCCCGCCGAGCCTTCTCCCAACTCTGCCCCCTAGAGGGCAGACGTTTGGTCCCCAATAGCACGGGGCCCAGTGATCTCAAGGTTCACACAACCCGTAGAGACAGGTTAGGCGTGGTTACTTGCTGGGTAAGCTGTGAGCACTGATGAGGCCTGAGATCTGAAGTAGAGGCTGAGCGAGTGATGTAGGGGAGGACCAGACTCTTATGGGGGAACACGTGTGCAGAGGTCCTGTGGTTGGCAGCATCTTCCCGAGTGGCTTTCACAGAATGTGCAGTGTGCCAGTTGCTGGGAGGCAGCGAATCGGCTCAGGAGCTCCTGGGAGCTCACGGTGAGGACGCTGTGGGTCTGCAAACCAGCCGGTGGGCCGCATCCAGCCAGCTGCTGATTCTATAAATAAAGTTTTATTGGGGTGCAGTTACACACACTGTGTGTTGCCTCCTTCACGCCACCCAGCAAAAAGTACAGTAAGCACAAGAGGGAGTTACATGGATAGCGGGACAGATGTGCCCTTGGCCGTGCACAGAAAACCTGCACATTCCTGCTCTGGGGTGCTTTGTTTTACTTTGCTTGGTGGGATTGGAGGTCCAGCCCGGGTCCTTCACACTGTGCGACAGCCCCGGTCCCCGTCCACACCAGTTTTTTTGTTTGTTCGTTTGTTTGAGACAGAGTCTTGCTCTGTAGTTCCGGCTGGTCCTGAACTTGCTATGTAGCCCACGCTAGCCTAGAACTCAGAGCAGTTCTCCTGCCTCAGCCTCCTGAGTATCGGGATTCCAGGCGTGCATCACCACACCAGCAGTTACCTGGTATTGGAGGACTGCACCAGAACCTTGCGCTTCCGAGGCACGTGCTCTAACCAGAGGTGCACTTCCAGACCCCAGCCCCATTTTTATTTTTGAGATAGGATCTCACTAAAGTGCCGAGGCTGGGCTTGGGCTTGGGCTTAGCGATTCTCCTGTCTCAGCCTCCCAGAATGCTGAGGTTACGGGCCTGCGCTTGCAGCCCTGGCTGTATAAAGGGTCTTAACAGGCAGGGGTTCAAGTGCTCCCGAAGTCACAGTGCTTATGTCCCGGCAGGCCTGCCCTGGCTGGGGTGGTGTGCCAGGGAGGAAGCGGTCATTCAGCAGAGCTTTGACTGGGTGGCTGGGCGGGGGGCACAGGCCTTTGCTCCGGGAGGCCAGGGCTGGGGTGGCAGAATCTTGGGGTCGCAGTGGGATGTGTGCGGACAGGATCCTGCAGATCCCAGTCCCAGGAGGGGCTGGGCATAGAGGGGGGACAGGGGGAAGCAGGGAGGCCCCAGTGTGGACACCCCTCTCCCCCACAGCATCCACAACGGGGTGATCGCCGTCTTCCAGCGCAAGGGGCTGCCGGACCAGGAGCTCTTCAGCCTCAACGAGGGCGTGCGGTGAGTAATGGGCGGGGAGCCAGGCTGGGAAGGCCAGGCCTGTCGGGCGAGGCTGAGTTACCGTGCCTGTGTGACCTCACCCACCCTCGGGTCTCTACAGGGGAAGCAGGTGGGACCCACAGTCCACCCTTGCGGGGCACCACAGGAGGATATTTATTCTGTCCGAGAGGAAGGACCCACCTGTCTAACGGCTGGAGTGTCACTCCTGGAAAAGCAATTACGGGCCTGCGAGCAACTCTCATTTCCTATGGCTGGTGGAAAGGGCTGCCGGTGACCTGGCCACCCGGGTGTTTGGGGTCACCGTTTGCCAGGGAGAAGGCCAGAGCTCAGAGTGGTCAAGCTGGTTTGACATTGTGGTTTAGGTGGCATTTCTCCTGAGTCGCACAGCTGGCAGAAGGAGGTGTTTCAGCAGCCTGACCCACGCCGCTGTCTCTGGTCAGAAGCTTTTCTAGAAAAACAGGCAGCAACCAGGACACGCAGAGTGAAACAGCTCAGACAACAGCTGAGAAACCCAATGCACGAAACAGCAAAATAAGCCTGGCCTGGGGGCTGGGGCAATGGCCCTGAGCTTAGAGCGCCTGCCTAGCAAGCTCAAGACACTGGGTTCATTCCCCAGCCCCACATAAGCCTGCAGTCCTAGTACTCGGGAGGCTGAGGCGGGAGGATTGCCAGTAGTTTAAGGTCAGCCTGGGCTTCATAGTTCAGGACCTGCCTGGACTGCAGAGTGAAGCCCTGTCTCAAAAATAAATAAAAAATAAGCTGGCCTGGTGGCACAGGGCTCAAATCTCAGCACGGTGGGAAACTGAGTCAGGAGAATCACAAGCTTACGCTCAGCCTGGGAGACCTAGTAAGGTCATGTATCCACATACAAGATGTCAGTGTAGCTCAGTGTGAAGCCTTGGGTTCAATTCCCCAGTATTACAGAAATATTTTTTAAAATATAAGCCAGGTGTGGTGGTGCATACCTATAATCCCAGCACTCCAGAGGCCGAGGCAGGAGGGTTGCCGTGGACTCAGGACAGCCTGGGCTACACAGCAAGTTCAGGACCAGCCTAGACGACAGAGCAAGACCCTCTGGGGAAAAAAAAAAATTCAGAGATAAGAGATAGTAAAATAAAAAAGTCATTGACAGGACACCGGGAGGTAGACTTTGTGGAGAGGGGAGGATCTGGGATGGGGGACACGGGAGGGCGGGAGAAGTACTGGTTCCCGAGACTACGGCAGTTACTGCCTCACAACATACACAAAAATAAGAAAACTGGGCAGTGGACCTTCCCCTGCTTTTCAGGGGGAATCGAGGGGGTCCGTGGAAGGAGGCAGTGTTCCCACGTGGGCGCCCACCCTTCTCCACTTCTGAGGCCCAGGGAGGGGCTGGGAGTCTAGCAGGCACGTGGTGCTTCTGTGGGCAACACTGTCATGGGGTCCGTTTCTGCATGACCACTTTCCTGTCTCTGGGACACCATGCGGAGCATCTGCTGCTTAAAGGAGGAAACGTTGCTTTTGGCTCACAGGTTCCGTTGATGGCTGGCCAGCCCCTGGGCCAGAACAGCCCCGTGGAGTGCCCAGCGAAGGGCAGCTGCTCAGCCTGGAAGCAGGGGGAGAAGGGATGATCTGGGACAGGAAGCACTCCTTCAGGCCACACCCCCAGAGGCCCCCCAACCAGGAGCTGGGAAGGAACCACACCCTTCCAGGCCATGCCTCCAGGGTCCCGTCCAACCAGAAGCTGGTACAGGAACGCACCTTTCCCGACCATGCCCCCAGAGGCCCCTCCAACCAGAAGCTGGTACAGGACCACACCTTTCCAGGCCACGCCCCCAGGGTACCCTCCAACCAGGCCCCGCCTCAATGCAGGCCTTTTGGGGCACATTTTAGGTCTAACTGTAATTCGTTAGTAAACTGAGGCCGGGGGAGGAGGAGCTGGCCAGAGCCACGGAGAACAGGCTGCCAGGGTCCCCACTTGTTACCGTTCGTGGTGTCCTGTTGAAATTGGAGTGTAGTAAGCTAAGGATTCTGCTGTTGTTTACACAGGTGAAAAGGAAATACGTAAATTTGCTCAGGGCAGCAGGTGGAGCGCCCTGGCTGGCTGCTGCCCTGTGTCCTTGGGGTTCAGGGTCCCTCTCGTTTGCCCTGGGCCGCCCTCTTGCCCAGGAGAGCAGGCTGGGTAGGAGCGGGAGACTCTGTGCTCTTGAACCAGTTCCAAACGGAACACCGAGAATGTGTAAATATGTCACAGCGTCTTTTCAGTTGGGAACCATTGGCGCAGTCTCGAGTCCTCCCAGCAGGAGGATTGCGAGTTTGAACTCAGCCTAGGCAATGTTGCGAGTCACGGAGACCCAGCCTGAAGATAAAAAATAAAAATGGGCTGGGGACAGAGGTCAGTGGGAGAGACCTGGGCCTGATCCCCAGTACCGATCCCTAATTGGTGATCAGTTTTGACCCCGTAGGAGTATGTGAGGGCCCCTGGTCGCAGGTGGGGGTTCTCCTGGCTCCGTCAGGCCTGGTTCGTGGGGTGGAGGCCCAGGGCTGGGGCAGGAGTTATCACCAAGGACTCTCTCGTCCCTGTCACTCTGTTCGGCGGAATGTGTGGACGTGTACCCAGTCACGGCCGATGCGGCAGCAGGATGCACCTGAGAAGCTCGGAATCGGGCGAGTTTGTCCCCACAGGGAGCTGTGGAGGCTGGAGCAGCAGGAGACAGGTAGACAGAGCTGCCTCCGAGGCCGACTCCATCTAGAACTCTCTGAGCCCGGCCCAGGGACACATGCCCATATTTCCAGCACTCTGGGAAGCCGAGGCAGAAGGATCACAAGTTCAAGCCCAGCCTGGGCAACTTAGGAAATTGTCAAGACTCTGCCTCAAAATCAAAAATGTAAAATGGCTGGGGGTGTAGCTCAACGTGAAGGGCCTGGCCGCAATTCCTAGTATTGCACGCACGCACACACATACACAACATTCATTGAAGGGAACTCTGTGACTTCAGCCACATTCAAATGGCACCACTGCCCGGGGGGCTGAGAGAGGCAAGGAAAGCTTGGCTGAGTGCCTGCTGTGTGTGCCAAAGCCCAGCGTGGCTGCTTTGTGTCCAGTCCCCACTGGGGCTACGCATGATAAGCCTGCCTCTGACAGGGGATCTGCCCGGCACCACCTAGTGGGCTGCTGCATAAGCCTTTACCCCAGCCCTGCGGCCCAGCCTGGGCACCTCTCTGTCCCCTCTGCTGTTGCATGTTGTGTGGGCATGGGGATCACTTGTATCAGTCACTTTCCTGTCACTGGGATACAGTAGCTGACACCTGGAACTCAAAGGAGGAAAGTGGTTTGGCTCAGGTACAGTGGGTTCAGTCCATGGTCGGCTGCCCCAAGACAGGAGCATCATGGCGGAAGGTCCCGGTGGAGGGCAGCTGCCCCTCCCATGGCAGCCAGGAAGCAGAGAAGAGGGCGGAGCCAGAGGCCAGACTCAGGTCCCACCTGCCCCCTGATAGCAGTCAGCCCCTTGCCGAGTCCACTGTGAGCACAGCGCAGTCTTAGGTCTGAACCGTAACATCATTTCATGGGGTGACGGCACCTTGGACCTTAGAGAACCTGATGACGGCTCCCAGGGGACAGCAGGAGAGGCTGGGGCAGCAGGGGCAGGCTGAACAGGAAGGGTCATGCGGTAGGGCCCTGCGGTCCTTCACCTAGGGCAGCATTTCCTCCCTGCCACCGCTGACCTCACAGCTGTGCAAGGGGAGCCACTCGTGCCCTGAGAGAGCCCACCAGCCAGGGACACGGGTGACCGCCAGAACTGTTGACAGTAGCCCGCCGGGCCAAGCCTCAGGGCTCCCTCGACCCCACGCAGCTGCCCCTAGGCGGAGCTCAGGAGACAGGGCTGGCATTTCTTGCACTCCCAGGTGCCTACAGGTGCTGCCTGAGGCTCTGTGTTCCGTGGCCACCTGGTGGCCTGGTGGAGAGGGTGGCTGGTCCCTGGGAGCAGGACCTGGAAGGGCGTGGCCTTGGGTTTGGCTCCTCCCTCTTTACTGTTTACTGCTCCCCAACCCCCGTGGGGTGACCCCGTTTTCCTCTACCAGTCCCCTCTGCTGGCAGTTTCTGCCTCGGAGCTGCCAGGCATGCACAGATCCGGACAAAGCCAAACTCAGCTTCCTCCCCTAGGTTGTGGCTGTCAGGTGTTTTGTTCCAGTGAGAGGAAAGCTGACGGGTGCAGAACAGAACACCATCCCCTAGCCCTGGAG
>PVKB01006424.1:0-62591 GCA_004027205.1 Ctenodactylus gundi | reverse complement strand
TCTCTCTCTCTCTCTCTCTCTCTCTCTCTCTCTCTCTCTCTCTCTCTCTCTCTCTCTTCCTCTCCCTCCCACTCCCTCCCCCTGCCTCCCTACCTCCTTCCCTCCTTCCCTCCTGTATCCAATACCAAGATTGCACTCAGGAACACTGTACCACTGAGATAGAATCTTGCTAATTTGCCAAGTCTGACCTGGAACTTGGAATCCTCCTGTCTCAGCCTCTAGAATAGCTGACATTACAGATGTGTGCCACTGGGTCCAGCAATACTGTCTGTTTCTTCACACTCTAAGGCCATCTCTGTGCCTTCCATGTTCCTTGGGTTAAAATTATTAGGAACTGAAACTTGTTTTAGGAAACAGTATATGAAAAGGTGTCTTTTAATTGTTGTAAAAGTCTTATGTGGTAAGATTTACCATTTTAAAGTGTATAATTCAGTTGTTTTAAAGTATATTCACTGCTAACATTTCTACCTACTTTGAATTAAACACAATTCTATATAAATAAACTATAGACATAGATGTTTTTTACAGTGATTAAAAGTTTTACATCAATATGTAATATGAAATTCACACATAGGATTCTATGACTTGAGTCATCTCATTACTTTGAGCTACAGGCATCTGTAGGGAATGTGTTTAATATCATTGGAAGATCTTACATTACTGTTTATACATAGCCAGGATGTGTTTGTCATTAGTAGAGTAACATTTAAACAAATCCACTCTATTTTTCTTCGTGAGACTCCAATGAATATGCCGTGTAATAAATAATTTTGCTAGCCAACCTAACGTCATTTTGAAAAATATTAACAGTGGGAAAAAGTGTTATTAATAAAGTGTAATAACACAGCTCATGGCATTGGAGGTCTCTATCAATGGAGAGCTGGATCCATCACCTTTGCTCCAGTGGTGAGGCAGGAACATAGAAGCATCATGGCAGAAGAGCATGGTTAAAAAACAAAAACTGCTCATCTCCTGTCATCCAGGAATTAGAAAGAAAGGGGGGGGGGTGGCGAGAGACAGGGGCTGGAGACCAGCTGTATCCCCCAAGGTCCTCTTCCCAAGTCTACTGGCTTTATCTGGGCACCAGCCCCACCCCAGTGTCCATACCATATGCCATCAAATAATGACCTTATGATTAGGTCAGTCCACTGATGAAGTTAGAGCCCTCATGATCTGATCACTTGCTATCCAATCACTTCCAGAAGCCCATCATGAAAACAAACATTTACATGAGTTTTGGGGGACATTTAAAATAAAAACAATGACAGTCACAAATTTATGTGATAATTTAAGTGAAAAGCAGGTAGGATAATATTTTGAGACACATCCTTATTTAGTGGAAAGAGAAATAGTTGACAGACACACTCAATGTGAGACATTTTGGCTGTTTATGAAGCTGCTTGGAAGCAGTGTGTTGCCTTGATGCACAAATTCTCATGTCTGCTTTTGTCTAGAGTTATCACTTCCATATGCTGAAACTTTAGCACATTGTGATATAGTTGGAATAAATGATCTTTTTTTTTTTTTTTTTTTTTGAGACAGGATCTGCAGCCCAGGTTGGTCCTGAACTCACTATGGAGCCCAGGCTGGGCTTGGTCGGCAATCCTCCTGTCTCAGACTCCGAGTACTGGGATTACAGGCGTGTGCCACCACGCCCAGCTTATTTGGTGCTGGGGAATCAAACTAGAGTACTTAGTGCTTGATTTAGTGCTTGCTAGGCAAGCACTTTAACTGCTGAGCCATTCCTCCAGCCCTCTGATCGATGTCTATTAAAGAACAATAAAAAATTTTAAAAAGTATATTCACTGTGTTATGCAACCACATAACACCTCTTTCACAACAAAAAAACCCTGTCCCATTAGGTTGCAGGTAGTCTCCCAGTTCCCCCTCCCTCCAGCCTCTCTTAGGGATTTGCCTATTTTATGGACATGAAATCATAAAATGGGTCTCTTTCATTTAAGAAAATACTACAAAGGCTCATGTATGTTGCATCATGTACCAGCACTTCATCTGTCTGACTTAATATCCCGCTGAGTGGACAGACCACATTGTGTTTATCCATTCATCAGGTGATGAATTTTTGCATTTCCTGTATTTTTTAATATCATGAATATTGCTGTTTTGAACATTTTTGTGTGGATATATGGTTTATATTCTCTTGTGTATATATCTAGGAATAGAATCATTGGGTATATGTGACACTGTGTGTGTTTTTTTTCCTTTTCTTTTTTTGTGCTTAGGGATTGAAGTCAGGGTCTCACAAGTGCTCCAAGTTATACTGCTAGCCTATTTAACTTTTAAGGAAACTTCTCAATCATTTTCCAAAGTGGTTGCCAGTATTCTAATATTCCTCATCAGTAGCTCTTGTTACTGTCACTATTCCAATCTGAGTGAATGTGAAGTAGTATCTCATTGTAGCTTTTATTTGCATTTCTCTACATGAATAATGATGCTGAGCATCTTTTCAAGTACTTCTGGCCATTTATATCTTATTTGAAGAAATATCCAAATTATTTGTCTACTTTTAAATTGTTACTTTTTATTATTTATGAGTTATTTACCTTGAATTTAAAAAATCCTTATCAGACATGTTTTGCAAATATTTTGTTTACTTTTCAGTTTAGTCATAGCATCCTGTGAAGCATGAGTTTTTAATTTTATGAAGAGGCTATATAGTTTCATTTTAAAAATTTTTAATAGGGAGACAGTACTAGGGATTAAGCCCAGGGCTTTTGCACTACCTATATCACCAAACTTTTTTATTTTTTTTGAGGTGGGGTCTTAAGTCACAAAGTTGCCCAGGCTGGGCCTGAACTTGCAATTCTCCTGCCTTAGCCTCCCAAGTGTTAGAATTATAGGCCACCATAGCTGGCTATATTTCTGTCCTTGAAAAGAAAAATGAGCTATGAGAATTGAGTTCTAGTCAGGTAAGGTACTGTTTCTCTGTCCAAACTAGACCAACTAGTGTGACAAAGCTTTGAAAGACTACACATAACTGCAGATTGTGCCCTGGGGCTTCTCAGGTTTGACAAGCCTATGTGGATCACTTCACCCTGTAGAAGGTACTCTGCTAGCTGTAGAAAGATGGAGGCACAATAAACCTTACCCTCCAGGGGACATAGGTATGGAAAACAGATACACAGGGATGGGCAGGGAATACTTCAGAGCAGAGAAGTGGGGCAGACAACAGGAAGTGTTTTGACTCAAAAAAGTGAGGGTGTGTTGTTGGGCATGGCTAGAACGAGCTACAGAAAGGGCCACAAAAGAAGGAAGCCTTGAAGGTGAGGTCGGGACTAAGAGGAAGGTCCAGGTGGTGAAGAACTTGCTGAGATCAATGAGGCACACTGTGTATTGTTAGGGCACATTCATGCTTCTGCAAAACCAGACCTCATGTGGCACTTCTAAATTTCGTTAGCAGCTACTGTCATCGAGGAAGGATTTGGCCCAGAGCACAGAAGATGCACATGAGAACAGCAGCTCAGAGCTTCTTACAGGTAAAGCAGCAGCTTTTCAGGAAAGCCCTGTCCTAAGACTGGGGAAACTCTCGTACTCCCTACTGCTCCTTCAACCACAGAAATATCCCATTGAGATGGGTGGTACCCACTGCCACTTTGGGTCTTCCAGGGCTGCAGAAGGCCTCTCCTCAGAGCTGAAGTGATAGGACTTGAAATTTCTATATAGTTTGTGTATTTACAAAGAGACGGAGCAGGAGAGAGTTGTTCAGAAGATGGAGCTGGGGAGGCATTAGAACCAGGGCCCAAGGCCAGCTGATTCCTTCTCATCTTTTCTTGGTCATTATTGCTAATACTGCAGCTCTTTCCCATTTGGTTACTGTTCTCTTCTGTCTCCGAGATACAGACTAACTAGTATGTGTTATGTGACAGTGTCAATGTGTGTGGTGTGATAATTACACTGAAGTCATTTCCCTACATGTCCCCCTACTTTAACATTCAGACAGCCATTGCGGTCAGCAGCAGCAGGGATGGCAACAGTTCTTATGTACAGTTTACAGGAGGGTGCAAGGCACTGTTCTGGAGCCTTTAAACTGTTATAATTCTCTTAGTTCTCAAACTAATCCTATGAAGTATAAGTGCTATAATATCATCATACAGAGGAGGAAATTGAGACTGAGATGTCAATAAACTAAGGTCACAAAAGCTAGGACATGACAGAGCCAGAATTTTTTTTCCTTCTCTGGGGATTGAACCCAGGGCATTTATACTGATTTACATCCCCAGTCCATTTTTAAATTTTATTTCCGGATAGGGTCTGGCTTAGTTGCTAAATTGGCCAGGCTGGGTTCAAATTTGCAATCCTTTTGCCTGAGCCTCCCAGAGTGCTGGGATTATAGGTCTGCACCACAAAGCCCAACTCAGAGTCAGAATTCAAATCCAGACAGTTTAGGGGTATCTTTGGAAGAGACAAATCAGCAGAGGTGCCCTCTTATAGAGCATTAGTTTTTTGGACAAAATAATATTTAGGCTTGAGGAAATTGGGAACAGTGATTTTAGCTCCTATACTTTGCTGTTAAGTCTTTCTTTATGTCTTACTTTCTTGTGGTTGTGACAAAATACCTGACATCCACAATTTAGGGAAAAAAGATTTATGTAGCTCAGCTCCAGAAGGTCTCACACTGTCCATGTATGGGTCAGCCAGCAACACACGGCAGAGACTGGAGCTGCTTAAGGCACTGTACACAGAAGCTGTGTGAAGCAGCAGCCAAGCCACTATCTCCAAACTCGGATAAGGCCAGAGTTCTCCCTGGAAGAAGCTGTAACAGTGTTTTTTCCTTCCTTTAATTCAAGCTGCCACTTGTACCCATCAACAAGGGAAGGTCTCTCTTATTTACTGGCCCAAAAATAGACACACACTCTCTTTCTCTCTCTCTCTCTTTCCTGGGCCAACAGTACACACACACACACACACAGCAGGTTACAACTACCACATGGATATGTTGTCTGTGCTTAAGCCTAAAATGTGTTCTGAATCATTATGTCAACTGAACCATGTTTTAATCCTGCAGAGAAGATTTGTATAAAACTATTATAAATTTAGATTCAGAGATTTTTTATAAAGGAAGCATATTACACACAATTCAGTATTTAGGCATTGAGAAGAGGCAAAAAATGTACTTTTATTTAGAAAGAAAACATTTAATTTAGTATCTGTGGACCCTGGGGAGATGCCTGGCTCTTCCACAGACATCACCTCATTTAGCCCTCTCAGGGACCCGTGGGTGGCATTTCTCCCCTTTCACAGATGAGACAGCTGAAGCTCAAAGCTTAGATGGAGGATTAGCAGGAGGAACTAACTCCAAAATTCATGCTTCCTCCACTGTGCAGTATAAGCCTTAAAGCCCAGGCTTTTATATAATCCGAGGGGAGGAGGGTCCTCCAGGGGGTTGCTTGAGCTGCAGCTTTTATCAATAAACAGTCTTCACTCCATGTGAGCAGGACTTCTTGCTAAAGAAGATCACTGACCAGCTATGTTCTGATGCTACTGTACATTCACCATCAGCTTGCTCTGGCCCTTTCTCTATAGGGCCTACTCGGTGTGTATTTGTACTGAGTTTCACACCTACGAGGCAAACACTGTCCCACTGAGCTACATCCCCAGCTTCCTCCCTCTCCCCCTTTTTGACGCAGGGTCTCACTAAGTTGCTCAAGCTGCCCTTGAATTTATGATCCTCCTGCCTCAGCCTGCCCAGTACTGGGATCACAGGAATGTGCCACCACACCCAGCTGGCTACTCCATTCTTTTAAAAATCTTCCCAGCCTCAAAAAGAATCCTCTTACGTTGCTGGTGGGACGGTAAATTGGCACATCCACTATGGAAAGTAGTTTGGAAATTCCTCCGAAAACTGAAAATCAACTTGCCATTTGACCTAGCTATACCTCTTCTGGGTATCTTCCCAAAAGAGTTAAATTCATCATACTATAGTGATACATGTAAACCCATGTGTATAGCAACACAATTTATAGTAGCCAGATCTTGGAAGAAGCCAATATGCCCAAGTACAGATGACCGGATAAAGAAGATGTGGTACATATACATACTAGAGTATTACTGTACCATTAAGAATGACAAATTTGGGTCATTTGTAGGAAAATGGATGCACCTTAGACCATTATGCTCAGAAAAATGAATCAGACCCAGAAAGTTAAATATCATATGGTTTCTCTAATTTGAGAAAACCAAACCATAAAAAACATGAGAGATATGGAAGAAAGTAAGAAGAGGGACTTTGTGGAGAGGGAAAGGGAGAAAGAGGTGAAGGGGTGGGAAGGGGGAAGGGAAGAGATATTTAAATAAATTAATTAAAAAATAAAATCTTCCCAACCGCTGTCCCTAACTTAGCCTGTTTCTTCAAAGTTACTGATTTGTCTCAGGAAACCCACCAGCTTGCCTTCCTCCCACAGCCGACCTTTGTGGGTGGGGGTGCAGTGCCCGCCTGATCATCCTGTTTCCTCACGACTTGTTTCTGTCAGCTGTCATGCTGCCCGTTCAACTCTCTTATTTTCTCTTAGCCTGTCAATCTCTCACTTTTCCTAAAGTAAAGCTCTCATGACCTTGAACTACTGCACATATCCACAATCTCTGTCTAATCCATTTTAGCCAAGGTCCTCAAACAAAGCAAGCCGCATCTACCGGGTATTTTTCTCCCCTTTTCTGAAACTAAGGCATTTGCTTTCCTTGTAGCCCCTGAAACCACAAGGTCTATAGTTAGGGAAGAGCTCTTAATCACCACATTGTGCACTTACCTTTATCATATCTGAGCTGTTTGCAGAATTTGACACTGTAAGACTGACTCACCTAGTTCTCCCCTCTCTGAGTATTCCTTTCCCATCAACTTTTTCTGGCCTTTGTTGTTGTTGTTATTGTTATGTTTTAGACAGAGTCTCACTCTGTAGTTCAGGTGGTCCTGTCCTCATCTAGTCCAGGCTGGCCTGGAACTCATAGCAGTCTTCCTGTCTCAACCTCCCGAAGCCTGGGATTACAGGAATGCATCCATCAACAGGCCTGGTTTATGCGGTGCTGGGAAATTGTACTCAGAGCCCTGCCCATTGCTGGGCCAACACTTTATACGCTGAATTACTCCTTCAGCTCCCTGGCCATTGTTAAATATTGCTCATCCTGTATCCATCCAGCTGTTGACCATTGTCTCTGAGCTCAAGATTCCTAAGTGGGTATGACCTTCACAGGCTTCTCCTGAGGGTCAGAAGGAAGCCTTATCTGCTCACTAGGTAGCTGCACATGAAGGTCACACTGATATCTCAAATTACCCCTTCCTGATGTCTTGCCTTCGGTATACCTCCCCCAAGGTTAACTCCTCTTACTTTAGTTGTCATTAATAGTACCACTACCTATCTAGTTTTCACATCTGAAATCTTAAATTCATTCGAGAGACCTTTCATTTGCATCTCCCACATTCGGGTAATTGTCATGCCTGTCACTTTGGCCCAATGACTGCTGGAGGTGAAGGGGCACCTCCCCCATTGCCTTTGTTTTTCCTGTGTTCTTGAGGTCGTCCTGCCTGTAGTTTGATAGAAGCCAACCTTTGACAGAATGAGCTGCCAAAAATACAAAATCAACAATATATCTCTCTGGACCTTCATACTCTTCACTGGCTTCCTGTTTGCTTCCTGTGGATAAAAATAATGTAAATGTTATTTAGCCTTACATTTCTGTGACACCTATTAATTCCCCTTGAGGGCCCTCCCCCCTTGCATTATATAGATGCTGTTCATGCCTTTATCTGCCTTTCAGCATGAAATTCCCTTTTTCTCACCTGTTCGGCATATTCCTCTTCCTTCCAAACCTAGCCAAGGTATCGCCTCGGGGAAACTTTTCCTCACCTCCCCATGGTGAATTAACACCTTTCTTGTCTGTTCTACCTCTGGACTTTGTACACACTACTGCCTCCTGCAAGCACCTGAGCTTCTCGCAGGAAAAGGGTCATTGAGGTACTTCCCATGACCTGTTCAGGAAGAATCTATAGGTTCAAACATGCTTTAAGTTTACACAAGTTACAAACCAGTAACAGTACCATAGAAGAGAGAAGTGAGGCTTGCTTTTCTGAGAATCAGAGTCAGGATAGGAGCCGCTTGACGTGCAGGCTTACAGGACACGGGGTGTGTGGAAAGTCTCTGGAGGCGCCTGAGCCTCCAAGTGAGGGCTTTGTAGGATCCCAGATGCCCTTTGAAAGGCCCAGCCAGGATAGGGAGGCCTGAAACCGTTCGGTGTCCTTGGCCTTTTTTTTTTTTTTTTTTTTTTTTTTTTTTTTTTTTTTTTTTTTTTTTTTTTTTTTTTTGGCGACAGGGTCTCTGGAGTTTCGACCGGGCCTGAACTTAGCCGTGTAGCCCAGGCTGGCCTTGAACTCACAGCAGTCCTCCGGCCTCAGCCTCAGCCTCCCGAGGGCGTGCGCCGCCACACCTGGCTTCTGTGGTGCTGGGGAATCAAACTCGGGGCTTGCTTTTGTTAGGCCATTCCTCCAGCCCCTCAGCCAGTTTCTGAAGTCCCACTAGCTGCAGTTTTTTGTTTGTTTGTTTGTTTGTTTGTTTAAATCTGGACATGGAGCTGAGAGTAAGGGGAAGCGGGTGCATTTTCTCCTAGAAACCAGCGCGCAAGTAAAAGATACGGGGCTCAAGAGCAGCAGCCTCTGCCGGGGCGTGGAGATGAGCGCTCTCGATTTTGCCCGGGTCCCCGGACCGCCAGAAACTGCCCCTCGTCGCGTGGAGCCCTCCGCGGCCTCCCTCACCCCGCGCAGAGGGGAGACCCACACAGCCCTCAGCAGAGGCCCGGTCCGTGGCAGGGCAGCTCCGGGGGACAGCCCAGAGGTAAGCTGGGAGGCGGGGGTGGGGGGGGTGGCGGGGTGCGGGCGCCACGGGAGGGACCTCACCCTGGGCCCCCTTTCACTCCCACAGGACGCACTGTGGCTACAGGAGGTCTCGAATCTGTCCGAGTGGCTGGGTCCCGGCTGCAGCCCTAAGCCGCGCCGCCCCTGAAAGTCCTGGGGAGCCGGGAAGCTGTGGGCAAGCGTGACTTATGTGTGAAGTTCAATAAAGCTGTTTCGCTGGGGCCGAGTCCGCTACAGTGCCGGGGCGGGGTCGGGAGAACGGGGCGGGGTTGGGTGCCTGGCTCACACCGCTGTGACGCCACCCACGCGCCCGCGGGTTGCGTCACTGGCGCGCGCCGCTGGTCCGAGCGCGATGGCGGCGCTGGGCGGCGACGGATTGCTCCTGCTGTCTGTATCGCGGCCTGAGCGGCAGCCCGACTCTCCTGCGCTGGGCGGCCGAGGGCCTGGGCTGTGTTGCTGGGTGTCCGTATTCTCCTGCCTCAGCCTCGCCTGCTCCTACGTGGGCAGCCTCTACGTATGGAAGAGCGAGCTGCCCAGGTGAGGAGTGCGCGCGCGGCCGGAACCCGCGCCTCGGTGAGGTTGGGCTGCGGGCGAAACTTGGGCGAGGCGGGGCGGGACCACGCTGACAGGTGGTGCCTGCGGGCCCCCTGAGCTTACTGTCCCCTCTGTAGGGACCACCCTGCCGTCATCAAGCGGCGCTTCACCAGTGTCCTGGTGGTCTCCAGTCTCTCGCCGCTCTGCGTGCTCCTCTGGAGGGAACTCACCGGCATCCAGGTTCAAAGGAGGCGGGGCAAGGGACAATGGGAGAGAACCCAAGGGTCTCTGGGGAGGGAACAAGACTGATGCCTCCTTTCCTGTGGCTTAGCCAGGCACATCCCTGCTTACCCTGATGGGCTTCAGGCTGGAGGGTATTTTCCCCGCAGCTCTGCTGCCTCTGCTGCTGACCATGGTGAGTTTTCTTGCTTTATCTTTCCTTCTGAGTTGTCACTAAGATAGGCCCTTCGCGGTTTTTCTTTTCTTTTTCTTTTCTTTTCTGTTCTTCTAACTTTTGGTTGATGGGAGACAAGAATTATGACATGGTCCCAGGGCCCTGAAATATGCCTGGGTGGAAAATCCCAGAATTCAGGAAACCTTAAGTCTCATGAGATTGGCCAAGGTCTGGGCAATGTCCGTGGCTTATGTTGGATGTCTTTCCTTTGTTCTCTACTGTTTTTATGTCCCCAGATCCTCTTCTTGGGCCCACTGATGCAACTTTCTATGGACTGCTCATGTGACCTAGCTGATGGGTTGAAGGTTGTCCTGGGTGAGTCTTCAAGGCAGGAGTGAAAAGGCACAAGCAATCCACGATAATGGAGTCAGTGGGCTGCAGTGTAGACAAGAGACCTGAGATGTCATCTCTCTGGGTGTGCTTCCTTATCAATAAAATGGGATGGTATTTCTTTGTGGCCTCTAAGAGCATGTTCCTAATACTAAGGAGGCTTCTTGGGATTTTCAGCAGTATTTGCTGTGGTCCAGTGTGTGACATTCCATTTCCACAAAACAAAACTAATTTTGGTTAAATTTTGGTATCTCCACAGTGTACTGCCAGGCTATCCTGCCATAGCTATTTATGCCTTCCCTTTCAATTAAGACTTTGAGTGCAGTAAACAGTGTTCATCTGCTCCCTTTCCCCCTTCTGTACGCAAAAGTACAGATGCCTGACCTGTGTTTGGCCTGGGTAAGGTTGAAGAAGGGCCTCTAAGGGCTCATATTTCAATAGCTAGTTACTCATTACTTGTCCTGAATCTGCTTCTCAGCCCCCCGCTCCTGGGCCCGCTGTCTCACAGACATGCGTTGGTTGAGGAACCAAGTGATTGCACCCCTGACAGAGGAGCTGGTGTTCCGGGCCTGCATGCTGCCCATGTTAGCCCCGTGTACAGGCCTGGGCACTGCTGTTTTCACCTGCCCACTCTTCTTTGGAGTTGGTATGTTTAACCTGGTTGTGCTAAGTTGTTCCCAGCATGAGAGCTGAGAATGAGGCTTAGAGTGAGGGGTGGCCAGAGGATTATAATGTGTCTCACTTGCCTCCTAGCCCATTTTCATCACATTATTGAACAGTTGCGTTTCCGCCAGAGCAGTGTGGGGAGCATCTTCTTGTCTGCAGGTGAGTCTTGGAGAACTTGCCTGGGTCAGTCCTGTGGTGGGGTGGTGGAGGGTGTCCCTAATGACAACACTAGAGAAAGTATTGGGACAGAGGGCTGTAATATTGAAGGGACCCCTGGCCATGGGAGAGTTGGGGAGTAGAGGATAGTGTGGTAAAGCAGGCAGCTACTGCCCCCAGGGAAGGGGATGGCTCTGGCTGATGGGCGTGCCGTGCTAGGGCAGGGTGGTTGTGCAGGTGTGGTCACTTGCGGCCTCCCGTCTCCAGCGTTCCAGTTCTCCTACACAGCTGTCTTCGGGGCCTACACTGCTTTCCTCTTCATCCGCACAGGTTGGTCTTCAGTCTCTCACGGGGATCTGGGGGCTCAAGAGCCCGCAGGAGTGGGTGGGAGAACGGGAATACTGTGTTCTAGGAGTGAACAGAAGTTTCTTTTTACCAGTGTGTGTTGTGTGTTGTACTGGGGATTGAGCCCAGGACCTTCACACTGAGCTACATCATCCCAGTCCATTTTTGATTTTTGAGATGGGGTCTGAGTTTGCCAAGCTGGGCTCAAACTTGATCCTCCTGCCTCAGCCTCCCAGAGTGCTGGGATCACCGGGCTCTATCACCAGGCCTGGCTCTACCATAGTCTTTGAGTGGCTGAGCCAAGGCTTAGAGCTTGGTGAGGTCTGAGAAGTGAAGGAAGAAAAGACCCCCATATGTGGGGTGGGGGAGTGGGTACTGAGGTTCTGTTTCAGAGGGTGATGGTCAGTAGTCCTAGAAGGTCTAGAGGTAGTGGTGGGGCTATTCCATGAGCTGCATTGTTTCTCCTCCCCAGGGCACCTGATTGGGCCAGTGCTGTGCCACTCCTTCTGCAATTACATGGGCTTCCCAGCCGTGTGTGCTGCCCTGGAGCACCCACAGAGGTGGCCGCTGCTGGCAGGCTATGCCCTGGGTGTGGGACTCTTCCTGCTTCTGCTCCAGCCCCTCACGGACCCCAAGCTCTACGGCAGCCTTCCCCTTTGTGTGCTTTTGGAGCGAGCAGGGGACTCAGAAACACTCTTGTGCTCATGACCTTCACTCATGTACACTTAAGTGAACTCTTATGGGCTTCCCAGCCCCTACCCGTCAAGGGGTACTGCAGGGGAGGGGCTGGCTGGGGTCCCTGAGATCTCAGGAATTTTTGTAGGGGATTAAAGCCAGAGCTAGTTGAATTCCAAGGGACCAAGAGAAAGGAGCAGCTGGGAGTGAGGGGACAAGGGGCAGGTCCCAGGACCTGTGCCCTCCTGTTCTCGCTGTGGACTGCTGCTTCTCTTAGCTCCTCTTACCCCTGCCTCTGAAAAGCTGCTTGGGGAGGGTTTGTTTGTAAAACCCCCTCCCCCAAACTTCCCAGGGTTTTCTCCTGTCTTTTTGCATCAGGACTTTGTATTGGGATATTAAAGAGATTTAACTTGGGTAATATGGCATTGGACCTTTGGGAATCTGTTTGGGGTCTTGGCAAGAAAATATCCAGGAAGCTTGTGGCTTCTGCCTACTCCCCATCCAGCTACCATAAACACTAACCTTGGTCAGCTCAGTAGGCAGTTCTGGGAGTTGGGGGTGGGTGAAGGATCTCTAGTCCTGAGGCTGTAGCTTATTTCCTGAGCCATGTTTGAAGTCATGGCACAGAGGGTCTGAGCCTGCACATAGCAGATGTGGGCTTGGGGGACTATGGCCCTGACCTCAGCAATGGCTCTTCCAGCTTGTGTCTTTGGGGAGGGTGGAGGATCATAGAAGACAAGACTGAGAGGAACCTGCTTCAGGTCTCCCTGGAGTGAGGCTTTTTGTTCTCTCCATCTATACCACTGTCCCCATGCCTTATCCTCCTCCCAGAGGGACTCCGAACAAAGGTCACAGCGATGAAAACAGGGAGACTGCCAACCAGTGTATGGTAATACGGTAACTAGTGTTGTGCCTTCTCTTCACCTCACTTTTAGAATGGTTCTCCTTCCCCTGTCCAGGCCTGTCCCTCTTTCTTTTTAATTCTTGGAAGAATACTCTTGTATATCACATTTCCTGAGGCTGGTGGTTGGAGAAATAGAAACTGATGTGTGGTAACTCCCTCATAATGCCCCCAGGTTGGCTGTGACTAAATCACATTCACTTAGATCTAAAGGACAGCATCACAGTCACATTCTACCTCTCTGGAGAACCTTGCTGTCCCCCAGCTTGTATAGAACCTGTTGAAAGCAGTGGGGTGAGCAAGAACCTGTTTTAGGGTCTATTTGTAACTTGCCTGCCTCAGAGATCAGGTGCCAGTATTCTGAGAAAACCAGGCAGACAGGCTTGCAGAGTACCAGGGAAGCATTTGCTGTGTGACCCCCTTGGAATCTCCCCTTCCTCAGAGTCTGGCTTTTCTTCCACCAGCCCCTTCCCCACTGTCTTGCTCAGAAACTGCCCATCCACCTGTGTCTCTTGCCTGTCACTGTCCTTGCCCACACTGGGGCAGTAAGAGGGCAGTAATGTAGCCAGTTAATGTCTTCTCTACAGTAAGAAGACTGAGACTTGGGGTTCTCTCAAGAGTTGGTTGTGGGATTGGCAAAGAAGAAGCTGTGACCTTTGGTCCAGTGCTGTTTCTGCCCACCCACCAATAGCCTCACACCCAAAGCATTCACTTTCTACCTCAGTGCCATTCTCAGGGGTCTCCCTCACTATCCAAGTTTATACTTAGTCCTGGGAGACTGGCCCCTCCTGGTAGGCAGTAAAACAGTATGGCTGGGAGGCAGGTCTGCCAACAGCCTGGGTTTTGTCTCTGCCTCTTCCTAGTTGTGTAGTCCTGGACAAGTTTCCTGACCTCCCTATGACTTGATTTATATTCTTAAGGTGGGTGGAAGTTGGTTTTTCCAGTTAGTAGGTTAGGTAAGAGCTTAGAACAAACCCTGCTCTGTAAGCTTAGTAATGGCTGATTACATTTGGAGTGTGTATATACTAGGCATTCTGTGGTGACATAAACTAGGGCCACAATTATCATCTTTGTTATCTTCCATGTAGGAAAAGACAGATGATCTCTTTCCACACCTTGGGGAGTTTGAGAGGCACCTATGCCCTGTCTGCCTCTGGAAGGTGCAGGTAGCGCTAGAGAAGGGTGGGCTCTATAGCATCCAGCACAGAGAACAGGGGAAAGCCAGTTTTATTGAGGAAATTCCCCAGGATCTGGGGCTTAGTTGTTCTCCCAGGCATAGAGCCCAAACCTTCTCCCCCAGATCCTGTAGCCCAAGACCAAGACCCCCACTTGCAGTCTCCCATGAGGAAAGGACCCTTATTTGGCAAGAGATGAATATATATGGGACTGTCCACTGTGGGGAAAGGACAGATGGCTGAAGATACTGGGCCTCTGTGGGAATCTCTGCTGTCCCATTGAGGACAGGACCTCCAGGGCAAGGCCTTCCTGCCCTTGGGGACCAGCCTGCCTGGGCCTGCCCTGGCAGCACAGCTGTTGAATGAACGTTTAGGGTAGAGATGGCCACATTGCCCGGCATCTAGGGCAAGATCACTCAATCTCCAGGATGAGGTCATCACCTTCCAGTGTCATGTCCTTGGTCACATGGACTTTGCGGATAGTGCCCTCCATGGGCGAAGTCACTACAGTTTCCATCTTCATGGCACTGAGCACACACAGAGGCTGGCCCTTGGTCACCTTGGCTCCTCCTGCCACCTTAATATCAATCACTTTCCCAGGCATAGGAGCCCCAATTTGACCCTTCACATCCTTCAGGGCCTTGGGGTGGAAATGCATCTCCTGCAGATAGGGAAGAGGGAACATGAAACCCCAGGCCCAGCCCAGTGCAGTCCTACCACCAGCCTGGCCTTGGGGGAGCCATACCTTCATGGCCTGGGTATCCTTGACTAGGATGGACCGCAACTGCCCATTGAGTTCAAAGAAGACCTGCCTCTGTCCAGCCCGGTTCAGGTCACTCACAGCCAGGGCTTTGATGTGCAGTGTCTTGCCTCTCTCCAGCTCCACCTGTAGGGAAGACATGGAGGTCAGAGCTGGGGGACAAGTCAGGAAAGCAGGCCCCTGGTGCCTACCATAGGGGTCTCATTCCTCAGTTGAAAAGGCTATCAAGGGTCCCTTCTGTTCCTCAGGCTCGCAAGCTGAGTAAGAACCAGGCCAAAGCAGAGCTCTCAGGTAGGTGTAGGTGCTGAGGTAGAGTGTGGACAAGCACCAGAGCCACTAACCTCAAACTCGTCTGCGATTTTGGGCCCCTGCAGGAAGAGGCGGGTATTGAGGCTATCCAAGGGTCCAAAAGTGGCAGTGAAATCCTTGAATTGGGCAAAAACATCTGGATACATGGCTGCTGAGAGCACGTCCTCTGGGGTCACTTCCTCCCCATGCCGCTCTATCAGTTCCTTCTCTAGTGCTTGTAGATCCAGGGGAGGGAGGGAGGCCCCAGGCCGCCCCTCTACTCTTGGCAGGTCCTTTAGCACCTGGGAGCAAAGCAGAGGGTCAGGACTGATTCTTGCGTGCAACCCCCATCCTCATACCATGCTGGCCTTCCCTACCTTAGAGCGAAAGGGCTCAGGGAACCCTCCATGGGGAACACCTATGTAACCCTGAAGGAACTCCACCACGGAACGGGGGAAGGATAGCTCTTCTGCCTGAGCTTCAGCCTCTGCCCGGCTCAACCCATTCTGCACCATGAACTGGGCTAGGTCCCCCACAATCTTGGAGGAGGGTGTCACCTGAGGATAAAGGCGTCTGGAGATTACAATGGCAAGTAGCTTTTTTGTAGGCCTAGAGAGGGGAGTATAAGGCTGTCAGGTAAGAGCACTGGGCCTGGCTTACCTTGATGAGGTCACCTAGCATCTGATTGGCTTCTACATAGGCCTTTTTGACCTCCTTGAACTTGGAGCCAAGCCCCATGCTATGAGCCTGGAAGTGCAGGTTGGTGTACTGGCCTCCTGGAATCTCGTTTTCATACACATCCGAGTTGCCAGACTTCATGGTGGCCGTGCAGTCAAAAGCCGCATAGAGTCCCCGTGCCCCCTCCCAGTACTCGCTGTAGTCAAACACACGCTCCAGAGGTATCTCTGCAGGGAGGCCCGAGTTAGAGGAGGCATGGCATGTGCTGAGTTCCCAGGGGTTCCATCCCGGGCCAGGACCAGCTCAGATCTCATCTGAGTTGGGCAAGAGAAGACAGGGTAGGGCATCTGGGTCCTAGGAGTGCCAGTGGTGGTGAAAGCTTTGAGGGGGCATGACCATGAAGTATCCTCTTCCTACCTGTGTCCAGGGGAGTCCCTTTGGCACAGGCCACCAGGGCCCCCATGCTGGGCTGTGAGGTCATCCCGGACATGGAGTCAGCTGCCACATCCACTATGTCAGCCCCAGCGTGAGCACAGGCCAGCATGGCTGCTACGCCTGCCCCTGATGTGTCGTGGGTGTGGATGTGCAGAGGAAGGTCAGGGAAGCGGTCCCGGAGGGAGCCGACCAGCATGGTGCAGGCTGCTGGTTTTAGCAACCCTGCCATGTCCTGAGGGAAGCAGCAAGGAGAGAGTGATGGTAAGGAGGGGCCTACTGTGTGCCTGTGGGAGGGGATTTGGTGGGGAAGGAGCAGAGAGGAAGATACAGGCAAGGCGCCCCAATCCCCTAGCACCTTGATGCACAGGATGTGTGTGCCGGCTCGCACCAGCTCTTCAGCCAAGCCCATGTAGTACTGCAATGAGTATTTTGTGCGGCTGGAGTCGGCCACGTCACCCGTGTATGAGATGGCAGCCTCCACCACACCTCCAGCACTGCCTGCTGCCTCCATACCCAGCAGCATGTTAGGCAAGTAGTTGAGGGAGTCAAAGATCCGGAAGACATCCATGCCATTCTCTTTGGCCACCTCACAGAACCTGAGTGGTTGAAAAGCCGGGATGAGCCCACTCTACTCCTCGCTGCACTTCCTGCTCCAGCATTTGATCTACCCTGTCATCCTAGGGGATGGATCAGGCCTGGAAGGGGAATGTGGAGGGGGACCCACCAATTTGGACTAGGTCTTCTTTGAGGTAGTGGGCTGGGCAGTATGGCTCCAGAGGCATCTGCACAGGGCAGAGCTGGCTCCTCTGATAGCTAGTTGCATGTCATGCAGTCACCAGCCTGCCCAGGCCTGGAGGTGGGAGAGAGCACTGAAGGAGGAGTCCTGAGGCCTAGGCTCAAACCCAACTCCCTACAGTGTGGCCTGGGACACATCCTCCCCTCAGGGCATTCACTGCCCCATTAGTGACATAGAAACCCTTCTGGGTCTACCATTCCAATCGTGCCCTTAGGATACTTCCAAACAGCAGACACTGCTGGGTGTGGCTACACTGGGACTTAATTTCCAGCCTAGTGTGGGGAGCACAGGCCATCCCTGGGGCCCGTACCCGCTGCAGTGTGTGCCTTCCCCGCCCAGGCTCACTTGAATACCAAGTTGTCAGGGTAGTTGGTGTAGCCCACGGCATTGGCCCCCCGGAGCAGCATCTGGAATGGGATGTTGGGGATGAGCTCTCGGAGCTCCTGCAGCCGCCGCCAGGGGCACTCATACAGGAAGCGCATTGCAACATCAAATGTGGCTCCTGTACAGGACCAAAAGGCACGGGTCAGCTTCCCATGCCATGGGAATCCCGCCGTGCCCTGAAGCCTGAGCCTCGATCCCCTACTCACCCCCCCCCCCCCCCCCCCCCCCCCCCCCCCCCCCCCCCCCCCCCCCCCCCCCCCCCCCCCCCCCCCCCCCCCCCGCACTCTGCCCTTTGTGAATCCACCGTTACCACCCTTGCATCCTCACCCCCCATTGTTTGTGCTGTGATTAGCTACCAGACCAGGTCTCCTCTGACGCCCAGCTGTTTGGGACAGGGTTTCAGCCTCAGCTTTGCAGTTCTCAAGCCCAACACCAGATCTGACTGGACGTGGTTCAAGTTTGTGGAACAAGTGAGCACCCTGCTTCAGTTTTCTCCACATATCATGGGCCTTTGGGGCAGGCCATACAGGTGGGCACTTGGTTCCTGCCAGTGCTGTTCAACATCCTAGCCCTCTTCCAGCCTACCTCCCCAGTTCTCCATGCTGAAGAGTCTGTGGAAGCTGTGGGCGACATAGGGTGCAATCTTTTTGAGATCATGGGTGCGCACACGAGTGGCCAGCAGTGATTGGTGGGCATCCCTGAAGGTTGTGTCCATCAGCAACAGTCCTTGGTGGCTCCTCACAGCTCGAGCAAAGCCTTCAGGCCCCTCTCGCAGAAGGATGTCCCTGAAACCAGCCGGGGGCGGGCCTAGGGCAAACAGGAGCTTTACTTCCCATCCTGCAGGTGGGAGTTAGAGTACTCCTCATAGAGTTGGCAGAGTGAATCACACCTACCTATGGGCACTGCAGGGACAATGGGGTCTGTAGAGCTGGGGCTGGCCTTGACAGGGATTGGAGTCGTGGGGCCATTCACCATGACGTGTCCTGGGAAGAGAATATGCAGTGGGTCATGGGAGGGTGGGACAGAGGTGGAATTGAGGGCAGCAGTGTAAGCAGGTGGGCTTGGGGGTGGGGACACAGGTCTTCTAGCTACCCCTCCAAAGCCAGGGCCTCCTGGGTCCAGGCAGTAGAGACCTATTGAGGGCCATGTGGATGGAAAAGAGGATCTCTAAGATTAAGAGCAAGGGGGATGTGGACCAGCCAGGGACAGGGCACAAGGACCTCGGGGACATGGGGAGGGCTGGGAGGGTGGGGGAGGGGAGAGAAGGGCAATGTGAGCGGACCAAGGTAATGTAGCAGCTTCTGAGCCCGGTTCTGTGCGGGCCGCAACTGGAATAGCTCGGGATTCTCATCGATGAACTGGGTGTCCACGGTGCCTGCCAGGAACTGCTGGTTGTTGAGCACATTTTGCAGGAAGGGGATGTTGGTCTGCAGGACAGAGGTGAGTGGGAGGGTGTGTCACCACGTAGCATGGGCAGGGAAGAAGAGGCTTCAGGTGCCATCCTGGTGCGGCACAGCTTCAGGGCTTCCCCCCATTCCTTCAACCTCCGTTCTGGCAGATTACTCTACACTGCCAGGTCCTGGTCCTGAGCTGTGTCCCCCAATCTCGCTCACCCTGGAGCACATGCTGAGTGCAATCCTTCCTCCTCTGAAGCTACCTAAACTCTAGGACTGACCCAGCCTTTCAGCAGCACACAGAAAGTACCACCTCCTTGCCCTCATACTTCTTGAAAGAGGATCCTACCTTCAACACACCCATACTCTGATGCCCACAACGTCACTTCCTCCTAGCTAAGTCCAGTGGGCACCCAACCCTGTTGTTAACAGCTGTCACCTTGACACTTCCTGGGCTCCTGAGGCATCTTTTCTTTTTTCTCCCCCTGCCTGCCCCACTCTCTCGGTCTCATGCTGGGCCTGTGACTCCAGTGACAGCCTCTGTCGTCAGAGCTAAGACCTAGAGGTGAAACTGCCTCCTGACAGCCACTAGTACGCCACTCATGGGAGCTCAGCATATTCAAGCCAGCTTACCTGTCTTCTGCCTGCTGAGGGTGTCTTGCTGCATATCCATTACCAAGAGCTAGGCCCCGCTACCCGCTTTTACCCCTCCTCTCACATCACTGGTCAAGCTGGATGCCTCCTGTGCCCATCTCTGAACTCTGACCTCTTCACCATCTCAAGCCACATCTTCCCTGGGCTTCCTCATCATGGTCAGCCTCAGCTGTGCCTCTTGCACGCACACCTCCACACCTGCCTGGTAAGCTCTTCCTAGATATCTTCGCCAAGGCTGTTTGTCCTTCCTCTCCTTCTCAGCAGAGCAGGGTGAAGCCCGACCTCGGGCCTCACTTTTTTCTGCCCAACCACATCTTTTACTCCCTGGGAAACTGGGTGGTGGTGTCATGGGTGCTACGTGAGATGCCTAGGTCAGTGTGCAAGATGCACAGGCCCTCTGCACTGCACCCGAAATGGCTGGATAACAGCATGAGGCTGAAGCAGGTTGAGTAACCCAGAGGCCACGTCGGGATGGGGCCGCCACTGTGAGAGACAGCAATGACTACGAGGCCACATGGTGGGACTATGGAGAAGGCATCTCCATTTCACCCAGTCACAATTTGGCATTTCCAACAGGGACTTGAGGCCCAGCATGGACCCCTTTGAGAGAACCTATAACCAGATAGCAACTGTCACCCCCACCAGCCTCCTATAGGCCATCACTGGTCCCCACAGAGTGGGGCGACCATCAGTACTTTTCATGCCAGGTGTGACAGGCCTGCCTTCCTCCAGCCTAGCACCTGCCCTGACCCTTGGGCAGTCACTGCTGCTCTGAAAAGGCAGAGAGAGGAGAGGGGGAGGGGGAGGGAGAGACAGTATGTCTTTTGTGGTATTAGGGATTGAGTACAGAGACCTTCACATTGAGCTACATCTCCAGCCCCCCCCTTTTTTTTTATTTTGAGACAGGGTATCACTAAGCTATTAAGTTGCCAAGCTGGCCTCACACTTGGTGATCTTCCTGCCATAGTGCTGAGATTACAAGCCTATGCCGCCAGGCTCAGCTTTTCCTTAAATATTGCTCTATATATTGGGTGCATAGGTTCAAGGTCACAACCAGCTGACTAATGTTAAGCCTTAATATTTAAGCTGTCAATTTGGTCAGTTTTTATTTTTTATTCTGCCTTTCAGAACACATGAATAATACATATTTCAGATACACTTAATAATGTTTCAGACCTCTGCAGGGTAAAGAGAGACATTTCAACTGGGCTGAGACATGGCATTTGAAAAGGAGTCTGAGGAACCTATAGCTTCATAAGGATGAGAAGGGACCTCAGAGCCACCCCTTCCCTCTTGGGGTTGGTCCTTTCCCTCTGCAGGTACTGGGCTGTTCCGTCTGTTCTGGAAGGTCTGTGGGGGCAGTGACCAGACCCGTCTGACCCATCTGACATGACAAATGCTAGCAAACACGTGTGTACAGAGTGAGTGTAAACAAGAAGAGGAACAAACTGATGTCACTGCACATCAAAGTGGGTCCCACCCATCGTTTTACAAATGCACCGCCAAGGCCAGGCGGTGGCGGCAACAGTGCAGATTCCAGCTGCTGGTCGGTAAGCCCCTTGAGCTAGTTTCCTTTCTTCTCACCCCTATGAAGATAAAACTATCTACAATTAGTGTACTTTGACTTGAGTGAAGAAATCATTTCAGACCTAAGTAACTTGCCCAAGGATGCAAGACTGTGCTGGAAGGACCGGAATTCAGTGTCTGGTCTCCAGTGAGTTCCTGTGACTGCCAGGGGGAATTAGTTCTGGAGAAAGAGGGAGCCCTGGTAGCCTGAGGACAATGACCCTGAGAAGGGATGACTTCCTATGATTCTCAACTAGGCGGACCACCAGTTATTGTGGGCACGACCAGAGGTTCGAACTTATTTCGAGCACCCTAGGCTCCCATCCGGGCCCTAGCTGGAGGGGGAGCAGGGGAGGGGGCTGCATCTCACTTATGGGCTCCCGTCCGGAGCTGCACTCCCAGGCTTGGCCTGGGGCAGAAGAGTAGGGCGGGGCTGCGGCGCAGCGAGGACCACTGACGCAGAGCTTCAAACAGCGTGCCACCGCTGGCCTGCTGGGAAACTGCGCGGCGCAGACCAATCCGGCTGGAGGCGGAGGCCGGTTGGCTCCCCAGTGCTGGGCAAGAGGGCCGGGCGGGGGCCAGGGGAGGAGGGAGGGAAAGGGAGAGAGGACGGGCACGGGGCGGGGCGCCTGCCCTGAAGCCCTCGCTGCCCCGCCCCGCAGCAGCCCTGCCCGGGACACCGCCCCAGCCCCCCTCCCAGGGCCGGCGCCTGTTGGGGACCCTCCACGTGACTCGGTGATGAGAAACGGTTGTGACCTTCAAGGAGTGTCTGTGAATGCGAGGGTCTCAGCAACAGTACGGGTTTGAGCCTGGCTCTGCCCGTGGGTGCGGGGACGTGTGGGCGTGCGGGCGTGTGTGGGCGTGCTGGGGAGGGTGCCCAGCGACATGTGACAAAGACCTGTTTCTGAGACGCGGTGAAGGGGCCTGGGAGCCGGCGCTTTGTTTGGCTGTCCGCACAGTGAGGTCCGCGCTGTGGTGGCGGGCGCCCGAGCTGTTCAGGATGCCGGGGCGCCAGAGTGGCCGGGGGCGCGCGCGCCCGTGCCAGGGTGAGTGCGCTGCGGCAGCATCGGGGGACTGCGTGGCAAACCCGCGCTGGCCCAGGCCTCGGGCGTGACTGGGCGCCACCGCGGGCCCTGCAGTGGCCGCGTGTCCCCGTGACCTCGGGAGCCGGCTGGGACCCCGGGTGGATCCCTGCACGCCGCTCCCTACCCGCCCTCCACGTGCGTGTCCACGGTGCGGGTGCCCGCCGCGCGCACTCGCCTGACTGTCGCCGAACCACCACCGCGAACCTTGCCGGGAAAAGGTGCTGGAACCGAGAGAGCCGGGGCCGCGGGCCCAAGCACCATGGGCTGGAGGGTGCGCGGCCGGCGGGCCAGGCCTCGCCCCGGCAAGAAAGCAGCCTGGAGTCCGCTGGGGCGGGCTGGGCCTGCCGGGAGGCCGGCCCGTGCCCGCTAAGCTACAGTATCAGGTGAGGGGTCGCGGGTGGTAGCGTGGACAAACGAGGGAGGGGCCGCTGGCCACGGGAGGGATTTTGGGGTCGCCATCCGGCAGGAGAGATGGCGCGGCGGTGGGAGGGGGTAGGGTGTCGAGGCCAGGGGCACATCAGGGACAGGAAGTTGCAGGACCTTCCTTGCTCTTGGCCCATCTCTGCTTCCTGCCTCATGCCTCACCTTGTCCCCTGCGCCTAGACTCCCCCTGAATGCTTGAGAAATGTGACCTTTACTTTGGGGGCCTGGCCCTGCAGCCCCAGTTTTCCTGTCTGAGATCTCCCTTGAGCCTCTAATCCAACCCTTCCCCAGGCCAGGCTCTGGAAGCTGGCTCCTGGGACTGCCCCGGGCACAAGTGGGCACCTGGGCCAGCCCCACCTGTGCCTGGGCTGTGGCCCTTCCCCACAGGGCGCTCACCATGGCTCCTCTGCTCCTGCTGCTGCTGCTGGCCAGTGGAGCGGCTGCCTGCCCACTGCCCTGTGTCTGCCAGAACCTGTCAGAGTCACTCAGCACCCTCTGTGCCCATCGAGGCCTGCTGTTTGTGCCACCCAACGTGGACCGGCGCACAGTTGAGCTGCGACTGGCCGACAACTTCATCCAAGCCTTGGGGCCGCCTGATTTCCGCAACATGACAGGGCTGGTGGACCTAACGCTGTCTCGCAATGCCATCACCCGAATTGGGGCCCGCTCCTTTGGGGACCTGGAGAGTCTGCGCTCCTTACACCTGGATGGCAACAGACTGGTGGAGCTGGGCAGCGGCAGCCTGCGGGGGCCCGTCAACCTGCAGCACCTGATCCTCAGCGGCAACCAGCTGAGCCGCATTGCATCGGGGGCCTTCGATGACTTTCTCGACAGCCTTGAGGACCTGGACCTGTCCTACAACAACCTCCGGCAGGTGCCCTGGGCCGGCATTGGTGCCATGCCTGTCCTGCACACACTCAACCTGGACCACAACGTCATTGATGCACTGCCCCCAGGAGCCTTTGCACAGCTTGGTCAGCTCTCTCGCCTGGACCTCACCTCCAACCGCCTGGCCACACTAGCACCTGACCCCCTTTTCTCCCGGGGGCGCAATGCTGAGGCTTCACCTGCGCCTCTGGTGCTGAGCTTCAGTGGGAACCCACTGCACTGCAACTGTGAGCTGCTGTGGCTGCGGCGGCTGGCCCGGCCTGATGACCTGGAGACCTGTGCCTCCCCACCAGGCCTGGCTGGCCGCTACTTCTGGGCAGTGCCTGAGGGAGAGTTCTCCTGTGAGCCACCCCTTATTGCCCGCCACACACAGCGCCTCTGGGTGCTAGAGGGCCAGCGGGCCACGCTGCGGTGCCGGGCTCTTGGTGACCCTGTACCCACCATGCACTGGGTTGGCCCTGATGACCGGCTGGTTGGCAACTCCTCCCGAGCCTTGTCTTTCCCCAATGGGACCCTGGAGATAGGGGTTACAGGTGCTGGGGACGCAGGAGGCTATACATGCATTGCTACCAACCCTGCTGGTGAGGCCACTGCCCGGGTAGAGCTCCGGGTGTTGGCTCTGCCTCACAGTGGGAACACCAGTGCTGAGGGTGGCCGCCCTGGGCCCTCGGACATTGCGGCCTCGGCTCGAACTGCTGCAGAGGGTGAGGGGACTCTGGAATCTGAGCCAGCTGTTCAGGTGACAGAGGTGACTGCCACCTCGGGGCTGGTAAGCTGGGGCCTGGGACGGCCGTCTGACCCTGTGTGGATGTTCCAAATCCAGTACAACAGCAGCGAGGATGAGACCCTCATCTATCGGTGAGGACACACCCTGCACATGCCTCCTGCCCACTGCTTGGTCCCTGTGCTTTTGCCCTAGTCACTTCCCCCTCCAGCCTTTGCTGTCTTCTAATCTGAGGGCTTTCCCTACCCCAGCCCTGAGCTCCTGGGGGAGCAGTAGCTGGCTCAGCTCCCTTGCATGTTGGACTACAGGGAGTAGCATCTCTGGTGTGGCTGTAGCATGTCAGTCCCCCCCACCCCATCACCTGCTAACACAGCTAGTGTCTGAAGTGCACAGCCCAGGCACAACACCACCTTGGTGCTCCGCTTTGCCCTCCCCACCCTCCTCTGCTTGCCTGGGGCCTGGTCAGTATACATGCTCCTGTCTGCTGGCTCTACTTCCCATCCTATACTTCCATGTTTTGTTTCTCTGCCTTCCCGAGAGAACATGGGCCGGAGTGGTTGTTTTTGTTTTGTTTTGTTTTTAAACAGGGTTGGACTCTATATCGGGTGGTTCTGAACTCACTGGCTCATGGGGTTGTTCACAGCTGGACCTAGGGATATGGGTTGAGGGCCGTGAATGGGATGTCAGGTCCTGATGAGGTCCTGGCTGTGGGGAGGTAGGAATGGGATGTAGCCCATCACCGGGGCTCTAACCACCTGCTTTCACCTACAGGATCGTCCCAGCCTCCAGCCACCACTTTTTGCTAAAGCACCTAGTGCCTGGTGCTGACTACGACCTCTGCCTGCTGGCCCTTTCACCTGCTGCTGGGCCCTCCGACCTCACAGCCACCAGGCTACTGGGCTGTGCCCACTTCTCCACACTGCCGGCCACACCCCTTTGCCATGCCCTTCAGGCCCACGTGCTGGGCGGGACCCTGACCGTGGCCGTTGGGGGTGTGCTGGTGGCTGCCTTACTGGTCTTCACTGTGGCCTTGCTGGTTCGGGGCCGGGGAGCTGGGAATGGCCGCCTCCCACTGAAGCTCAGCCACGTCCAATCTCAGACTAATGGGGGCCTCAGCCCCACACCCAAGCCCCACCCACCACGGAGCCCCCCACCCCGCCCCCAGCGCAGCTGCTCCTTGGACCTGGGAGATGCTGGGTGCTATGGGTATGCCAGGCGCCTGGGAGGAGCCTGGGCCCGGCGGAGCCACTCCATGCATGGGGGCCTGCTGGCCACAGGGTGCCGGGGTGTTGGGGGCAGTGTGGAGCGACTGGAAGAAAGTGTGGTGTGATGGATGGGGCAGCTCTCGTTGCACACTGAGGAGTGGGCAGTGTGGCCAGGAGGCCTAGGACTCAGCAACCTGGTCTGGGTGAGCAGCATTGTGCTGGCCCCTCCAAGTTTTTATCCTCGGTACCTCAGGCTCCCCCTGTACTTGGCAGGACAGGGACTCTTCCCTTGGTTCTGGCCTCCAGACTAGGATAAAGGGACAGGTCCCTCTGACAGGTGCTCAGAGCCATCAAGGCAGAGGCTATAGCCACCAAGTGGGAGTCTTGTTTCTATTTATAATAAAATTGTTGGGGACACCTCAGTGATGGTCTTGGGTCTTGTCCTTCTCCATCTAGAAGAGGAGGGCAGGGGAGAGTGGACACGGAGTGGGGAGAGGCACATGACCAGCTCAGGCATCAACCCTAGGGCTGTCAGGTCTAGCAAAGGGGGCACTAGCAACCAGGGCAGTGAGCACATGTTTGAGTCTGGGGCCTCCAAACCTGAGCAAGCTGGGCCTTGAAGTGGCAGTGGGCAAGGCAAGGTGACTGAGGTCTCTGGGCTTCTGCTCTTCATCTGTAAGCATGGAGGTCGCCCTGCCCAGCAGGCAAGCGCAGGATGTGCCCAGTGTATGAAGCTTAGGCATTCAGCGCCTCGTGCAAGTACCTATCCCAGCAGTACCTGGTGTGTGATGTGGCCCGAGGGGTGGCAACAGGATCACACTTAGTGACCAGAGAAGGTGGGAGATGGGCACAGCTCTGGGCAAAGGCTATTGCCTGACTGGTAACATTTCTCCACGCATGACCCAGTAACAAGTTGTTGTGGCTCTCATTAGGGGCAACCCTATTTACCACCTCTAGGGGCAGCTTGTAGACTTATGAAAGGCCACCCTAAAGGGCTGGGGATAGGTTGGGAATCCCAGTGCCTGCTGTCGCACCAGAAACCCCCAGAAGGTCCTAGTAAGAGGGTACCTCCCAGCTGTGTCCAGGGACTCCCTGGAAAGATGGCTTTGACTAGTCCTACTTGCAGGGAGGTGGCTGGGTAGAGTGCATGATGGCCTTTCCTCTAGACCTCACACCGAGCTACGTAAGCCAGGGGCTCCCTGCTCTGCTTCCTCTGCTGGGGCCTGGCAGACCTGGCAGCCTCTGACTGTGTGTAGACTTGGGGTCTTCTGAACACCCCTTATCCCCAACATGCACAGCACTCCAGAACTGAACATGGCACCCCTATTGTCTCTGTGAAGGATCTGTTTCTACTTGGTTACACTAGCATCTTTTGGTCACATCCAGGTGTGTGCTCTGGAGCTGGGAGGTGGGTACACCTATGTGGGCTCAGCCTATACATGTGTATACACAGAATGCCAGCACGTGTGCACCATGAGCACTGTGGCTTGACACTCTGGGACATTAGTGTGTGCCTTCTGTAGTTTCATACAGCTCTTAGGCATGCCTGACCCTCAACAGGGCTGGGAAAGGGCAGGGGGATAGTCACATGGTGAAGAGGGAGAGAAACAGAGAGTGAGGACAGGGGGCAGGCAGGGCTGCTAACAGGAAGCTTGGTTCACATTTGGAAAGGACAGTGGGACCCCCAGAAACCAGATGTCTTGTCCTGCTGCTGTTCCTTGGTTATGGGCCCATGTTCCTTTATCTACCCTGCAAAGATATTCCTGAGCCTGCTGGCCTGTAGGATGGGAGGATAAAGTCCTCTGGCCCTTAACCATGTACTGAGTGTGAGCAAGGAGCAGAGGAACCAGGGCTCAACCACAGGAGGCAGCTCTGGCCACCCACAGGGCAACACATGGAGCAGAGGAGCCCGTTGGAGTTACAGTACACATGGCCAAACTGCCCCTCCAATGCTAATCAGCCACAGATACTCAGGCCAGGAAAACTAGGCCCACTGCATATGGCAAGAAGAACACAGGATGTTGAAGGCTGATGTCACAAAATTCCTTCACTCTGATTGGATGACAAAGACCCCTGGAAAAGGAGCCCAGAAGGCTCCTCACAGGGGAGTACAGTGTCTCAGCACCTGCGTCCATAGGCTTTCCTACTAAGACGGGCTATAGGAAAAGGCTGGCTTGGCCCAGCCACTCAGGCCTGGAAGTCCTAGTGTCCTCCTCCCTCCTCCCATGCTCTTTTTCCAAAGGTCTCCACGCCCTCTGGGACCACTGCATGGAGCTTGTGGTCAAGTACAGGGAATGACTGCACAGCCCTGGCGGGGCGGGGCCAACACTGCCGCAAGCCTGACCTGCCGGCTGGGCCTCAACAACAGGCAGAGCTGGAGAACTCTACAGGGAGGACAGGGAAGCACAGCCAGTGTAGACAGGGCCACTGCACCGGGGAGACCATCCCATGGCAGCCCCTGAGGGAAGGGGGAGGGACTCCCATAGGGAGCCTGAGCCCCTGTCTCCATGCTGGAAGCAGTACCCACAGCGTATGTGGGCAGGTGCTGGCATCAAAGGACAAGACAGTGTTTCTTAGCTATTAATTCATCTGTAGCTATAGACACTAGTAAGAAATGAAGCCCAACAGGGAGGCAGAGGGCATTTCATATTCTCATCAGTAGGTGACGACTAGCCAGAGGGAGGCCAGAACAGTGAGCACCAAGGTTGGAGCCATCTGTATCCACTTGCTGCTCTCCCTGCTGTGGCCACACAAGGGCTGTCCCTGGAGTACTCACTGTACCGCAGGTACCAGGCCAGGCCAGATCATCCAACCTTACCCCTCAGCTGCAAGGGTTTGAGCTCTCACAGGTGATGGTGGGAACAGGGATAGGCTGGCATTTTCTTGAAATTAAGGACTTCCTGTAGAACTGGTCTAAAATACAGGCTCTGGGACATCTACTCAAATCCACGGGGTCCAGATTTCCAGAAGGGACCTGGTAGCATTAAGAATATACTGCAGGTAGCTGTGACCCAAGTGATCTAAGCAATGGCATGGGTCTGCAAGAACAAGTCTCCAGGTTTGGAGGCCTTAGGGCCAGGCATCAGGAATCTGGGGAGGGGTACGTAACACTGAGACTCCACTGAGACAGCCATGGTACCAGGAGAATCTAACATGAGGACAGCCGCTGACCCCGCCAAAGTCAAAGCCACAAGCAAGGCGCACAGAGCTATGCCACCCTCTTGATAAAGATGGACACGACTGTGGGACCCTCCAGGGCGCCAGCATGGGCGAGTAGGGGTGGTAGCCTCTCACCTTCACACCACGGACGCGGAACTCTGCAAGGGCTCTGCTCATCTTGGTGGCAGCTGTGGGGTGGTCTTTGCCGTGGGCGATGACTTTGACCAGCAGGGAGTCATAATGGGGCGAGATGATGGCTCCTTGGAAGGCAGAGGCATTGTCCAGGCGGATGCCCATGCCCTCCCCACTGCGAAACACCTGTGGCAGTGGAAGCAGAAGTCAAAAGCTGGACATGGGCTGAGCACACTGGACACAAATGCAAGGGCTGGGCTGGGTCCCAACTCTGGCCATCAAGTTTACTGCCAGCAAATATGGTGCAGCCCTTCAGAGACCCACAGTCACTGCTGCCTCTGGCCCCAGGGGCAGATGAGAAGTCCTACCAGCCTGGGCCTGTGACCAAAGCTCACCAAACTTCTACCACCTGCATGACTAACTCTCTGTTTTGGGTCTGCTGGTGTGTCCCCGATTCGTTCCTGGAGTGTGTGTGGACAATCCACCACGATACATCAGCTAAACCTAAGTCCCTCCCCTCTCCCCAGCATGAGGAGTTACATGAACTAATAACAGGGATACTACAGAATGAGAAAGGAGGCAAACCAGGTAGACCAAGGAAAGTTCTGGCTTTGTTTTTAGAATACAGGGTGATGAGAAAGGTCTCAATGTGTCCCTTTCCTTCCTGATAGGGAGGATGGGAGGAGCGAGAGGCAAAGAAGAGGCAGAAGATGAAGAAAGAGAAATACAAAAGACAACGTGCTCAACGTGCTCAACTTGTGTAGACAGGTATGTTCAGGCTCAGGCAACCAGGCCAGAAAGGAGGTGTTGGGTGGGATAGGTCAGGAAGATGAAGGGCAAGGCGGAGGGTGAGGGGCCAGGGGGGCAGGCCCCAGGGTATCTGAGGGCAAAATCCATGCAAGGGAGTGCTCCTGAAAGGCACAGGAGCAGGAGACGGAGACCCTCAGGGTCACGTGAGGGATGGGAAGGAGGGACTGCCAGGGGCCCAGGACACCTACATCATCACCTTTCTGCATCACAGGGGCATAGGCCTGTGCTCAATCCAGAGGAACTTAATAAAATATTTAAGGGTGGACACTCAGCTGTGAGCAGGAACGCCAGCCAAAAATACTCTGTGGCGAACAGGCTCTGAGTAGCTGGCCATGGCCATGGCCATGGAGGTGGAGAGGGGCAGTGGCCCGCACAGCTGGCAGCTAAAACCTAATTGCCCAGTCTTGGGCCACCCCCACCCTACGGGTTCTGATGCATCCAGAAATGAATGTAGGTAGGTGGTTGGTCACTCCTTGGGGAGGCCCACACGCAGCCAGCTCTCCAAGTTCATCGGCTCCCTACGCCATCCCACCTCCTTCAGTTCCCTGGTCTTGGAAGTCCAGCATCCCACTCTCGCTGGTCCCCACCTAAGCCTAGGCCTTATTCCCTGGACCCTGGAGCAGAGCCTGAGCTCCTTCAGCGGGAACGAGCTGACCGCAGAGCTGGGGCAGGGCTGCTGACGTGCAGGACCCAGAGGGCAAGGGAGCAGGCCTGGGCCAGAGACGGAAGGGGAAGAGAGCTGGGGAGATGGCTCGCAGGGATGGGATGGCAGGCTTTCAGGGCTGCAGTGAAAAGGAGAAGGCACAGGAAACCACAGCCCAAAAGTCTGTGCCTCAGTCTCCTCACTGCCTGCCACCATGTGCGGAATTCCCTCACTCCTCCTTGCCAGGCCCCTCACCTCCCATCCTTCCCTAGCTTGGCTCACTCTCCCCAGGGACCCTGATTCTTTGCACACCTCACCAGCACATACCTGCCTTGCCAGTCAGTCCCCATTTAAAAGGACAGAGGCCAGCAGTTAGGTATACTGCCATGATGTGCTAGGCTTCTGAAGTATTGAGGGCCCAAGTTTTGAGCAGGGGACCCAGCTCTTTGCTCCAAGGTGCTAGTCTGTCCCATTCTCAGGCCATGCACCTGCTGGTTTCTCCTGGCCTTTGCACAGGGCAATCTCTTCCCAGAATGCTCCCTGCTTCCTCTGTGGCAATGTCTGGCTCCCATACGCTCTAGTCCAGCTCAGACAAGCCCAGGTTAAGATTCTCCCCAACTTCTGGGCCCCAGGGCAACTTGATGCCGTAACCCAGATGCTGTGGAGAGACAGCGAGAATCTCACCAGAACTGACTTGGCATCACACTCTGTCAAAATGTTACCTACCTCGATGCGGCCAGTGTCAGGCTGGAAGCTACGTGCAGGGTCCTCTGTTGTGACCCGGCACTGGATGGCACAGCCATTGATGCGGATGTTCTCTTGCCTCAGGCCCAGGTCGGGCAGGCTCCGCCCCTCGGCCACATGGATCTGAGCGTGGACCAGGTCCACACTGCAGGTGGGGACACAGAAGAGAGGGGCATTAGGCAGGGCTGGGTGCGGGTGCTGCAGCAAGGGGTGCACCCAGCCACACTGCTGCCCAACCCTGCCCCTGCCCTTGCCAAGGAACAAAGAAAGGCCATGAGAAAACAGAGGCCCACGTGCCCCTTGTCTTCTCCTACTGCCATTCCTGACTCTACACACTCAGCTCGCCTCTACCCCAGTGTCTCCAATCCCTGGTGTCTACGGCTGCCTTTGTGCAGCCAGACTGGAGGCCTCGGCCCAGATGGTCTCTAGGCAGAAAGCCCCATTTTGGAGCTATAGGTACTATAGCTGTGGGTAGGGGAAAGGCAACAGGCAATGGGAAGACACAGGAAGCCATAGCCCGAAGTCTGTGCCTCAGTCTCCATCAGAGGGCCAGTATGGGTAGACACTGTCATTGTAGGGCCTGCGTCCCAGCTAGGCTTTATGCCCAAGACCCCTCCAGGAAGATTTCGGAGTATGAGGCTCTCCACATTTGCATGGCAGTAACAAATCCAAGTGGAACAGCTGTTAAAAAGCCCTTCTAGGAGTTTAAATTTATTGTCACTGAGGCTTGTGGTAAGGATGGCCCGGAAGTATGCTGGCAGATTTTTCTGTGTTGGTATGCCTGCTGTACCACTTAAGAGCAGACGGTGATTACCATGTGCCACCACTTCTACACGGCACAGGCCAGGCTCTGCTCTGTGCACCCTAGATTTCCACAATTATGCCCATCAGAGGAGATTGAGGATCAGAGGGGCTGCAGCTAACTCAAGCTGCATGCGGCTCAAGATTGGGGAATCTGTTCAATACCTTCATGGCTCAAAACGCAGCAGTGCCTCAGTGGTAGTTGTTAATTGGTTCTAGGAGGTGCTCTGAGCACCAAACATGACAAGTACCAAACAAATTGTTGTGTCTGGAAAAGGCGGCAAGCCGCACAGCAACTGACACCGACGGGCTTCCATTGCCCTCCTCCTCACCAGGAGGCTAGGGGCACACCACGAACAGTAACCTCATTTTGAGGGGAGGGGCTCACAATCATTTTAACTTGTTCCTTTGTATTAATTTTTACAATTGCCATTTATTTATTTATTTATTTGTTTATTGAGACAGGGTCTCTTTCTGCAGTCCAGGCTGGTTCTGAAATTATTAGGTAGCCCAAGCTGGCAGTGAACATATGGCAATTCGTCTGCTTCAGCCTCCTGGGTGCTGGTTAAACCACACCTGGCCCACGTAATATTTTCATAATAATTTTTTAAAAATTGAGTCCCTGGATCCCTTGTTACTTTCTACTAAAGTAGAAACAAATGAGCTCTGGCCATTGCCCTGGGGCAGCTGCGGCTGCGTGGTGAGTAGCAGAACCGGTCTCGCTGCGCTCCTTCCTGGCTGCTACCCACCCCTGCTTACTCTGTGATCTCCTCGGTGACTGTGTGCTCCACCTGCAGACGGGAGTTGACCTCAATGAAGTAGTGCTTGCCGTGCTTATCCACCAAGAACTCCACAGTGCCTGCATTCTCATAGCCCACCTAGGGAAGGGAGGAGGCAGGATAAGCAGCTAAGGAGGCAGGAAGGGATTCAAGCCTAGGCTCCTGCAGAGACAACAGCCTGCAGCAACCCAGCCCAACAAATGGAAATAAGGCCAGACACCAGCCAGACACAAGGAACCATTAGCAGGACCCAGGACATGTCCCCCTGGGTCCAAGAGTCCAGGGTCTGTGGCAAGTCTGTGATAGTGGTACCCTGACTGCCTGGAATGAGGCATCGGCAGATGCTCCCCACCTGCCCCTGTTCTGGCCAGGCCATCACCCCATTCTCCTCATTCTCTCATCCCTCAGACCTACAGGCCTGGGCCTCCTGCACTCTGCCCTTTACCGAGGTGCTGTCATAAAGTTCCCTTCTCCTTGTACTTCTTACCCTCTCAGAACCACATAAGACTTACACAGGCTCCCTCAGATCTGCCATGCCACTGGCCTAGGCAGTAGACCAGAGCAAAGTCAGGTGAGATCATGCCGCGTCAGTCCTACAGAAGCCCGACCCACAGATGCCTCCTGTCTGCAGTGGCAGGATCTTACTGCAAAGTGTGGCCCTGCTTCTACTTTGGGAAAGGTTACAGAATCTTCCACTATCTGTCACCTTTCCTGGGCCCAGGCTGCCTGGGAGATAAAAAGTAGTTCAGTTGCTCTGGAGGCCACAGGGCTGGAACCTGGGAGAGTGTGAACTCACTAGGGCTAAGAGTGCTTGGTGCTACAGGGCTCAGACCCAGAAGACGAGAGGCAGGACCCTGCTACACATCTACTGGGGCAGGTGCCACAGGGCCAGACTGGTGTGGGTCATTAATGGGATAGGTACCTTGGCACCTGCCTCCTCTGCACACCCCAGGTCCCATTCCACTAGTGTTCCCAGGGGAGCAGAGATTGTCAAAAGTACCTCAGTGAGGAAACAGCTTCTGACAAACATGACATAGAGGAAGTTAAGAGTATATGAGAGGGAAGTCCCTCAATATGGACAGAATCCACTTATTGCAGTCTCCTTGTGTCACCTAATGATAGCAGTGGCACATTTTACAGATGAGGGTGGCAGGTCTTTCGATTTCCATGTGTTTTTAACTGACCAGGTGATTAGATAAATGAGGAAGGGGGGAGAAGGGATAAAGGTCATGCCACAGTGACTTGACTTGACTCTGACCCGGTACCATAGATCTCACCAGGAAAATTGTGCATCCTGCCAATAGGAAAAGGCAGGGGGAAGGACTTGCGATCCAGGGATTTAAAATCTCCAACCACCATATTTTTGGTGTGCCTTTCTTTACTTGCATGTGGGAAGGTCACCCTTTTTGCAAAAAGATAAAGCCTCATATATCTGTCCTCCACGCCTCCCACGTCCATCCTTTGGACAGGTAGAATCCCGCGAGCCGTTTCTAATACCCTTATTCCAGAGTGATACAATAGCATGCAGCCACCTGGGCTGGGTAGAGGCGGGCTGAGAGAGTGGCAAGGACTTGTCCCCTCCTTTTTCTCAGCCATTCTGGACTCCAGGCCTGGCTATTACACAGAGAAGATGCCAACAGCCCTGAGGCCGCTGGGAGCCCCTTTTACCTCTCCCCATCCTGGAGCAGGTCAGCCTGGCCTCCTTGTCCCCCAGCAACCAGTCCATGGGGAAGCTCCCTCAGGCCCCCCAGGCTGTGATATCTGCCCAGGTAGCGTACTGAGGCTCCCGTCCCTACTTCTCCCAGGGAGCATCACCCTCACCTGCTTTGCAAGTTTGACAGAGTCGCTGGTGAGCCGTGAGCGAAGCTGGGGGTCCAAATGGGCAGCAGGGGCAATCTCTACCACTTTCTGGTGCCGTCGCTGGATAGAACAGTCCCGCTCATACAGGTGCAGGACGTTCCCATACTGGTCCCCTAGAATGGACAATTACCTGGGCTCAGCTTTTTCCTTGAAACTAAATGCCTCCTGAATACCCCTACTGACCTCACCTGGTATAAAGGCCAACCAGGGCCCGCTTTCTGCAGGGGGAGGCAGACAGAAAGACAGCTGGCAAGACCCCTGTTACCAGCCCACCCCCGCCCAAGTCTCCTTCCTGAGTGCAATCCCCCAGAAGGGCTTCTGTGGACAACTCGAGAAGGTCTGGGCTTCTCAGCTCTTGCCTTCTGCCGCCCGGTGAGGCGGCTGTGGCTGAGGCTTCGGAGATGCTTTCTACTGACCCAAGATCTGCACCTCGATGTGGCGCGGCTTCTCAATGAACTTCTCCACAAACAGCGCACCATTCCCAAAGGCCGCCAGGGCCTCGGAGTAGGCCCTCGTGTAGTTCTCCTCCAGCTCCTAGGCAGGCCAGCAAGCTCTGCGTCACCTTCACACAGAGCCTGGCTGGTCACCTCCTGCCCCCCCACCGCCGGCCGCCCTGCCTGCCCCCACCCAGGTCTTGCAGGGCATCTCGTCTGCACTTCTGCTCACCTCGTAGCTCTGCACAACCCTCATGCCACGGCCCCCTCCCCCATAGGCAGCCTTGAAGATAATGGGGAAGCCGTAGGAGTTGGAGAACTCATGGGCCTCGTGCAGGGATGTGATGGGGGCGTCTGTGCCAGGGACCACAGGGACACCTGTTGGGGGACAGGTGCAGGTAGAAGTGGTTCTGTAATGGGCTGGAAACCCTACCACATCTGTCAGGAGCACAAACACCCCCGCTAGCCCTTCCTGCCAGCGCTCGTGGGAAGATGTGTGTCACCTGCAGCAATGGCAATTGCCCGGGCCTCCACCTTGTCCCCCATCTTGCGGACCACCTCTGGGCTTGGTCCAATAAACCGGACCCCAGCATCCTGACAGGCCTGGGCGAAGTCTGCTCGCTCGGAGAGGAACCCATAGCCAGGGTGCACAGCATCCACGTTGTTCTCCTGCAGGTCGGGCAGGATGGCAGGCTCCTCAGGTCCCATGCCTGCCTGGGCCAGCTTCCTCCTCCACTTCTGCCCCCGCTGCTTTCTCTACCTACTCCAGGCTCACCTTGGCCACCTTGATGATGTCTGGAATGTGCAGGTAAGCCTGCACTGGGGCAAGGCCACGACCAATGAGGTAGGCTTCATCTGCCTTCTGCCGGTGCATCTGGCCCGTGTCCTGCTCAGAGTAGACAGCCACGGTGCGGATGCCCAGCTCAGTGCACGCTCGGAACACCCGGATGGCAATCTCCCCTGGAGGTAACACGACAAGTCAGGCTCCTGGGCCGAGAGAAGCAGAGGGGCAGAGGCAGGCAGGGTGAGGAGGAGGAGGCCGGCTGGCCAGGGGACTCACCTCTATTGGCAACCATCACTTTCTTAATCGGTTTGTACTCCAGGCCCCGGACATTTGGGGAGGCAGCAGGGGCAGTGGAAGTTCGGCGGATCCCCAGGAGCCTCAGGCCCCCTCGAACTGTCTGGAACTTCAGCATCTGAGGAGGCAATCAAGTTTAGGCTGGAGCAGCCTTGGCACTGAGGTCCCCCGAAAGGTGAGGGTTCACAGCCCCACAGAAGATCACATGAAGGCAAGCCCATCTCCCTCCCAGGTGTGGCAGGGGTGGAGAGGAGCAAACCCAAGGAGCCCACAGCTCCCTCAAACAATCTAATGCTCACTGTCATGTCTATGGGTACCACATCCCAGGCTCATCAAGCAATTACAGAAGTTGTAGAGAGGGCCCTTGTGGACACAGGCTGGCCCCATCACTTGGGTGCTTGTCCCACAGTTCCACTGGCCTCTTGCCTACACAGACTCCAGGAGCAGAGCCTCCCTCACCAATGTCCAGCCAGTCTGTCTCCCAGAGTCCTGCTGGAAAGACAAAGAAGGCAGCAATGGGCTCATCAACATGTCTCTCGGAGAGAAACCTCAGTGGAATTAAAATGCAGGTTTCTATAAACAGTGCCATAAATTGTTCTTTCTACTGAGGGCTACTAAGTATCTTGTTAAAAAAATCACTGAGGGCAAGTAAAATAGGTCAGTCACAGAGAGATAATGGCGTAGCTTACATGGTCCCCAGAGAAGTCACACTCACAAAGACAGAAGTAGGATGGTGGGTGCTGGGGCTGAGATGGGGCAGGGATAGGGAGACAGTATTCAATGTGAACAGAGTCTTAGATACACAGGATGGCAAGAGTTCTATGATAGGTGGCAGCAACGACTGCATGACCATGTGAGCCTACATGGGCAGGTCGACAGTGCACTTAAACATGACTAAGATGTATACGCATGTGCACAAAATCCTCAACTTCATTGTAAACCTTAAATCTTGTACTAGTACATACCAATCAAATGGAAAAAAAAACATGACTAAAATGTTAATTTTTATGCCACATATATGATACTGCAATAAAAAATTTTTAAAAATCAACCAAAGACAACCTACATGCCCAGATGTATAGGGCTCAGAATCACCCCTCATTTTGTAAATGGAAGATACCCAGGCCCAAGTAAGGTGTAAAAGACAGCTTCCCAGACAAGGCTTGAGTTAGCATCTACTCCTTTATCTAACCATGGGATTCATTTCTTAGTAAAAGCTTGACTCAGCCATTTAAGTAAAAAACATAAAAATAAACTCAATACATAAAAATATCTCAAAAACTCTGGTATCACATGATGAACAGCAATACAGAGAAGAAGGGAGAAATAAACATAGAACAGACAAGAAGAAACAGACAAAAAGAAAATAAGTCAGAAAGAAGAGAAGGGGGATGAAGACCTAGCAGGCAGGGATGACCTGCAGGCAGCTCTGCCAGGCCCAGGCTGGGGCCTTAGGATGACAAAAGGCCTGCTTTCCCAGGAGGCTGAGCCTGTGGAAGGAGACGGGAAAAGGAAAATGAGATATAAATAAAATAATCTCATGGACGCGATCATTTCCAATCATGACGTGGCTGGAAGATAAGAAACAGGTAATGTTTTACGATGGATTGCCAAGTTGGATATTACAAACAAGGGGACACAGAAGCTAGGACTTGAATGGGGAGAAAGAGGTGATCATGCATAGATGGGTGGAGTCACCAATTGACAGGCCATGTAGGAATGAGGTTGGTGCGCTCAAGAATGCAGAAAGGTCAGACATGGACACATACGTCTGAAATCCCAGCACTTTGGGAGGCTAAGGCAGGAGGACTGCAGGTTGAAGACCAGCCTGGGCAACTTAGCAAGTTCTTGTCTAAAAATAAAAAGAGATGGGAATACAGTTCAGTGTGAATGCCTTGAGCTAACACTCCAGTACCACACACAGACATACACAGACACACACACAGCTGGAGCCCATGGCACAGGCACCCCTCTAGTTGTGTGTGGAAGTCTGATGCATGTTTGTATTAGATCTCTCTGAATGGGATGGTGTCAGGTACTGACAGATGCTATGTGTCTGGCCTATGCAAGGTGGGAACTGGGGGGCAATGTGGGGCCAGGGAGATAGATGTTTGAGGGCACAACAGGGAAGATTCTTTCAGGGGTCACCAATGTTGAGGAAAGGATAAATCCTACGAGTGGGTGGAAATGAGGTGCTCCCTTGTGAGAAGACTAAGGAGAAAACAGACCAAACTGGGGTAGGACAGAGCTCACAGATAGGGAGGGGCAAGGGAGCCATGCCTAGCACTGGCTGCAAGAAGTGGTATAGGAAGTCAGACAGAGAACATTCTGAAGAGAAGTGGGCCAGACACATAACCTGCGGTTGTCCAACACTGAGAATCTAGACCAGGAAGAGGCCACGCAGGAGTGAAAAGGAAAGTAGGGAGCATAGAGCCAGTCATCAGGCAAGAGTAGGCATTCCTGGAAGGACAGGGTCAGCTGTGCGCTCACAGAGGCATGGTAAAACAGCTGACGGGAACTTGCACGTGGCAGCAAGTGGGCAGTGTGTCAGGCTTGGAGAATATGTGTGTTAAACCCAGCTATAATGAGTAGCATGATCCTGCTGGGCTCATCTTTCTAAAGTAGAGGACAACAATTACACATACACCTTGTCCTTTTTTATAGTTGCCCCCCATTATCCAAGGGACTTATTCCTAGATCCCAAGCGGATGCTTGAAATTGCAAGTAATGCTGAGTCTCCCCATACCTATGATTTTGCCCACAGGTACACACCTATGATGATGTTTACCTCATATTACTCAGGAAGAGACTGACATAAGTAATAATAAAATAGAATAATTAGAACAATATGTAGTAATAAGTTACATGAAGGTACCTTCTCTCAAAGTAGCTCATTAAAAGGTACAATTTACTTAACCTTGGAATATTCATATTATCTTGAAAACTTGTACCTTTTCATTTAGAGGAAGTACTGTATGGCTTCACTGCGGCACATACGAACTGCCAGCATCACTGTTCTTATGCTTTGAGGCCATTAACATAGAGTTACCTGAGCACAAGCACCACTGTACCTCAGCAGTTGGTCTGATAATCAAGATGACTGCAAAGTGACAAGGGAAGCTATGACAGCCCAACCTAGCACCATCAGCTATGGCTGGTACATGAAGTCAGGTAGGTAATGGACATAGTGGCTATGTGGGACATGAGGGTGGTTTGCATCTCAGAAGGAAAAGACAGTAGATTTCAGAACACTATCCACACAGCTCACAGCCTGGAACTTTCCATTTGATGCTTCTGTACCAACACAGACCATGGGTAGCTGAAAGTAAGGGAAGCAGAACTACATCAAGGCGGGTCACTGTAGTTACAAGGTGGAGAGAGTAGGCACAAACAGGCCTCAAGTGCCTCCTGGTTTGACCTTCCGTCAAACCAGGATTTGGTGGTCCTGCTTTAAGTGCATGGCTAGATCCAAGAGAAGACAAGAGACAACCTCAAATTAAGGGAAACTCCAGAGAATAACTGGCTTGCACTCTTCAAACAGATCAAAGGTTTGAAAATGCAAAGAGACCCAGACTAGAGGGTGGATTCAGATGAAAGAGGTCAAAGAGACAACAACTAACTAAATGCACATGTGAGCTGGACTGGACCCTGGACTCTACTGCTATCAAGGACATTAGGAGGCAAATGACAAAGTTTAAGATCGGTAAGTTAAACAGCACCATGCTAAGGTTCATTTCCTGATCTCGTTAACTGGACTGTGGTTATGTGAGAAAACATCTTCAGCCTCAGAAGAAAACACTGAAGTATTCAGAGGTTAAGATCCTCACTCCTGCAATTTATGGTTCTGGGGAAAATATGAAAACAAGGGACCAAGTACTAGTACTTGGAAATCTGGGTAATGGGTAGCAGAGAACTCTTTGTACGATTTTGCAACTTTATATTAAGTCTGAAATCACTTCCGGATAACAAGTGAAACACATACCTATTGTTAATCTGTCAGAGGAGCCAGCCTCAGAGAGCACACAGCCCAGCATTCCCACACCAGAGACACTAAGTATCTAAAGGTAGAGCTAGGAAGCCCTGGCACTCCTCAGTGCAGAGTGAGTGCAGATGTGCACACCCCTTATCCCACTCACAGATCTACTAGCAGCCTAATTCTCTGAGTGCTGCTCTGTACAGTGACCAGGCGCTGCTGCCAGGAGGGGAACTTGCCTTACTGGGAGTACGCTACAGCACATATCAGAAGGCGGGTATGGGCCGCAAATCTCACCCTCCCTTGGTCTCCACATGTCTACTCTGTGTACTCTGCTCTGGGCTGGGAGAGGGCCAGGTCAAATGAGCCTAACCATCACAAAGTCAAGAAGAGGCACAAGACTCCTCTGGGACAAGCGCAGCTGCAAGGTAGGGAATATGCATGGCCTCCCCTCATCAGACATCAAGCATTCAAAATAAAGCAAAGTGTTTGCCTGTGAACTTAGCAAAAGTGTCATCAGCTCTAATATGCAGTGCCCTACAACCCTCAGAAGGCAGATTCACAGGCCTGATCTGTTATCAGGGCAGCTTTACTGAAAGCTGTTCGCAAATCTATCAAGAGCCTTTAAAATATTTATGGCCCTTGGCCCAGACATTACCAGCCTAGGAATCCAAATACTCTAAAATGAGATTAGAGGATGTGCACATAAAGATGTTCAGAACAGCATTATTTACAACAGCAAATGGGAAGTAGTTTAAAGCTCCAGCGGTAGCACAATACACAGACACTGCAAACTACCAACAACGAAGCATCTGCACAGGTTCTGGTGATGCAGACACAAGAAACGAAATGGTTTAGGATATGGTGGGAAGCTGAAAAGACCAAAAAAAAAAAAAAAAAAAAAAAAAAAAAAAAAAAAAAAAAAAAAAAAAAAAGGACTAGGATCTCATGAGGTTTTTTTTCTGAAGTAAGGTGACAATTGGCAGGACCATGTCAGCACCCTATTCTTCTCACTCCCACATGCTTGGATGGGTATAGTGCTGCCTTTTCCTCCTTCTTTATGCTTTTTCTGTATTTCTTAGTGGAAAATTTCTCACATTTTCTTATTGGGGATATATTATATACAATTAAAAACCAAAGTAAAGAGTTATCCAGACAAGGCAGGAAAAGGCCAAGAGAAGTTTCTGAGCCTCCCTTGGTGAAAGGACAAGGTTGGGGACCACCAACCTCCATCAAGGACACCTCGCTGTTCTCACCTGCAGCCTCAGCTGAGCCTAGCCTATCAATAGCTGAGAATTCATCTGTTTAGAAATGGCTGAAGAACACGAAAGCTCTCAAATTTCCAGGGAAGTTTCAAGCTACTTCCAGGAAGCCCTGTCTCTTTCAGCTTGGTGTGTTTGCTCCTATAACAACACCAGGGCACATCACTATCTTTGGGTAAATAGGTCATCCTTGTAACTTGTTCAATTCTCCATACCACACACATTAACTACTTCCTTCTCCAGACAGAGGGAGATTCTCTCAGTCACTGAGGGCCAACTCCTGCTTATACTATGGCCATTTAGTGTCTCTGAGCTGATAGTCAGTGAGTGACAGAGTATAAACTATCCATCCCTGACCTCAGCAAGTCCTTCCACATACATTTTTGGACATTGTCCTCAAGAATGCTCTTGAGGGCCAGGTATTCCTCAGCAGTCCCACTTCATGAAGACCCAGAGTCGGAGGTAGTTGGGGAGGAAGAAGGCCCCTTGTGTGACTGTAAGGTCAGCAAAGGCAGGCCTACATCTGAGGCCTACGCAGCCAGCTTGGGTGTGGGAGCTCTGGGCTAAGAGGGCAATGCTGGGCAGACAGTCTCAGAGGGAAAACCATCAGGCCCTTTGGCTGAAGCCAAACAGGTGGCTGTGGGGCAGGGAGCAGCCCCCACGCTCTAGGCAGGTGGGGACACCAGCACAGCAGGCCTGAGTCAGGTCCAGCTATTCCTTTCCCAGTTTTCTGGTCTGTCACCTCTAAGACCAACTTTCCTCATCTGTAAACTTAGATAGCACAATCCCAACAAAAGTAGTTCATCCTCAGGATCAACCGAGACACTGAACCTGAAGTGACAGGCCTCAAGTGACGAATGCCAGCCACTGTTACTCCCTGTCCCCTCTTCTCATCCTTTTCTCCCCCCAGAAGAACCTCAGGAGTGGATGGAGAAGAATTCCCCAACTCCTCTCACCTCTGTGTAGTTCACACCAGCAGCCCCTCTCATCTATACTCACGCTTCCTGCCGACCGCCCTCCAACCCCACTCCTGTCTGCCACCAGGCCTTCCTCCCTACAACAGCTGCACACGACCTGCCACACACCAAACGCTCATTAGTTGCTGAGCAGGGCCGCTGCACGAGTAAACTCACAGCCCAAATACATGGTGTGCTTTTGCCACACAGGAAAACCTGCTTCCAACACACAATTCAGATGTGTAGGCTCACCCTACCCAGGAGCACTCACCCTGCACCTGCCAAGCACCCTGGTCTTCAGCACACAGAGGACGTGACAGAGAAGCCACAGCTAGCTGCTGCTCTGCTGGAGGTCACTGGCCCAAAGATACAAAGTTCTCCAGGACCAGACTGCTGGAGGCCTGGGATGCAGCCAAGTCTGAAGACAGAAGGGGCAGGGAAGGCAGGGACATGAGCTCTACAGAGCTGGTGGGCCCAGCCAACAGCCTGTACCTCTGGCTCCCCTAGGGATGAGCAAGATTATGAGAGAAGCAGCCCAAGGACAGAAAACTATCCAAACTTCTGGGATGGACTTAGGCCAAGATGCTACAGAACATTCAAGGCACAGAAATGTCAACCAACCAGCAGGCAAAGTTGGGCCTGAGACTACTCCTTGGGAGGGCTGTGATATGAACCACGGAGAGGGCAAGGGTCACACCGCCCTAAAGCATAGTTCATTGCTGTAGTCACATATGAGCCCTGCCTTTCCCTACCTGTGTCTCTCTACCCAATGCCAGGCATGGGATAAGGCCTTGTAGACAAAAAGATAAAGTATCATTTTCTTTCCAGAACATCTACATTTTTCTAGAAAATAATTTATCCAATTCTTCCACTGTTGAGTCCCAGTGTCCTCCCAGACTGAAAAAAAAAGACAGGCCTGAAACTAAAGCCTTCCCAGAGTCCATTTCAGTATGAGAAACCCTGCCTGGGACAGCAGTGGCCCCTGCAGTGCCCCGTCAGGAAGCACAGCCCCTACAAATGGGTGTAATGGGATCCTCTGGGCTGCAGGGCTTGAGCGATTGGCATGGCCCGAAGAAAGGAGCTGAGGCCCCCTGTTCCCAGACCTCATCCACTGAGCCACTCATAACTAAAGCCCGGTGAGGCCTCTGCATGGCCTGAGCTGGCAGAGGCAGGAAGCCATGGGCAGGAGTCCCTTGTAGAAATCCAAGGGAGAGAAGCAGAGAGCCTGAGCTGAAGCGAAGGGTAGAAGGATGACCTGGGCATGCAAATATCCTCCAGAAACCCAGATTCCCTGGCTCTGGTATATTAAAGGGAATCCCCTGACTCCAGCCCATCCTACGCTAAGCCCTGGCACCAGTGTGGCCAGCTTCTTTCCTGACGTTGGCACCTTCCCAGAAGGCAACAACCCTCAGGCCAGGTGCATCTTGTCACCACACATCAGGGCACACAGCAGGGACTGTGTGGAGCTGCAGTCTAGGTTCTCCTCAGTCTACTGTGTCCTGCTTTGGGAGTGTTTATTTGGTCCTGAAGATTGACAAATATGGCTGAGAATTTGCCTTAATAACTCTGAGAGCCTCGGTAAAATCTAGCCCTCGTACTTGGCTGACCTAGAACCATTTCCTGCTGCCCTGTGCTGAGCTACAAGCCTGGAAGCGGGGCTGGTGCCAGGGTCCCCTGGGCTGTGCGCAGGCCTCTCCGGGATCCAGTTATGAAGCGGGTAAGGTTTGGGAGCAGTAGGACTCTGCCCACTCATCTCCTTCCTTCGGGCCATGCCAGATACTCCAAGTCCTGCAGCCTGGACGGTCCCATTACACCAGCCTGCAAGGGCCACGCTTCCTGATGGGGGGTCTGTCCCAGGCAGGGTTTCTCTCACTGAAATGGACCCTGCGAAAGGGAAAGCCTTGGCTTCAGGCCCGGGTTTTCAGTCTCGGAGGGCAGTGGGACTCAACAACAGAAGATCTGGGTTAACCATTTTCTAAAACTAGTAGAGATGTTCTGGGAAGATGGGAACTTTCCTCTAGGGGTGGGAGGTGTACCTTTGGATTCTGCCAGCAGGTCACATGCCTCAGGGGACACCACATCCTCTTGCTTGCTGCTGCTATCTTATCTGACTGCAGAGATGTGGGAAATGGGGAATAAGAAAAACAACCACCACATCCTAGAGACCCTCTCCTCTTGCTTTCTTCTCCAGAGAGCTGATGTCCCAGGGGCCCTTTTGCTATTTTCTGCAAATGCCAGCTGACAGATCCCTATCATGGCCTTGGGTTATTAGAGACAAGGAAACCTGGTGACACTGTCACCAGGCAAATGTAAACAACTCCTTTGAGCAAGAATGGGCCACAGCGAACCCAGGAATGCCTGGTGCACCCACTCCTCCCCTGATGCCCCTTGGGACAACTCACAAAGCTTCCATCTGGATTCTGGCTTCAGTTTTCTCCCTCAACATTGGGCCATGAACCCAGCCTTCCCCGAACCAGAGGGAGGGGGAACCATCAAGTTGGGAAGGTGCCCACAGTGGAGTCAGATGAGACAGGGCAAAGGCCGTGATGTCCCTTTCTTTAGTCTTGATTAGCTGCCTAAGTGGCTTCTACAGTACACAGAACCATGGAGCTCATCCAGGGGCCAGGCCCAGTGCCAGCATGTGGGGACATGACAGTGACCAGAGAACCTATAGAGAGGCATCTATTCTTTCTTTGGCACTGGGCTGCCTGTGGGGTGTCTCATGTGTACTGATTCAGGCAACCCTCATGACCTTGCCATTCCTTTTACAGAAACAGAATCAGGCATGTAACATTAAGTAACATACCCAAGGTTACCAACAGAGCCAGCCTGGAGCCCAACTAGTAACCTACCTCTGGAGCAGGAGCTCAGATCTGTTAGGGATTAGAGTTATTACCCAAATACAGGACTAAATTGTGGTTTTCTTCAAAGGCATAGTGTAATAGGCAAAACCAAAACCCAGTACTGGATTTTAAAAAAATCGGAACTCCAGCAGGGCCACCAGCAGCTCTCTTTGCTGTCCACCACAAAGCTTGCCAACTTTGTGACAGTTATGTGTCCCCAGACAAGCCAGGGCAGTTAAATTTTCCCAGTAATCACCAAATACCCTGAAAAACCCTATTATTTTGTACCTAACCTACATCTCCCAGACTGTCTCTAGCAATCAGAAGCAGCACAACCTTGTGTTCTGCCTGGTGGGTCCAGACAATACAGCCACTGTGACGAGCAAACATGCTCCAGGTAGAGCAGTCTGGCCGAGGATCTAGGAAGATGAAGCACCCAGCAGCTGCTGCATCCAAGAGAGGCCTGAAATGTTACTTTTAGGACCTCAGTTGCTTCAGTCTTAAATATTCCTGTTCTCCTGCAGCATCTCTTGCAGCCTCAAAAGGCTTCTAAGGGCAGGAGGCCACGAGGAAGAAAAAGGCAAAGCTAGCAGTTTGTGGGTCCTTAAAAGACAAGCAGTCCCAAGAGCCTCAGAAAGCCATGTCAGAGTCATGCAGGGGAACAGTGCTGGGTGACAAGAAAGCAAGGCAGCTCAGAATCAGGTCCCAGAATCTCCAAACCACCAAGACTGCTTCCTTCCCACAGGCCCTGAGCCTTACACAGAGCCTCGCGTACCCAGCCACTGGGCTGCTGGCAGCCAGCTCAAGTGAACCATGGCAGAGGATACCCGCCATGGTGGCAAAGGCCTCTGATAGGTGGGCCGCTTGCTCCGGGCTGCTCCCTGCTGTCCTAACTGTGTCTACTGGGGGCCTAGAGCTGGTAGCCAGCAGGGACAGATGAAAGGCAGACATGCCTGGCTTGCAGGCTTCTGTAGCTTATATCAAAGCCTCTGAGAGAGGACAGGAGGCTGAGGTTTCTGGATAGTGGAGCCGGAGGGGAGGGCACAAGAAACAATTCAGGTAACAGATACCAGAAGACAAGAGAGAATACCAAAGTCAAAAGGGACACAGCCCGAAGGCGCTGGCTGAGCCTCCAGCCACAGGGTCTCTGAGCCTCAGCAGCATAGTGGCAGCTTGCACTGGAAGGTGGCCTAGAGCCACAAGGCCCTAAGTGGAGCCATTGTGTGATCTCAGAGCACGCAATAACCCTCCTCACAAAGGCTGCATCTGAGAAAAGTGGTTTGAGTAGCTGGCACCACACAGGTCTCAGGATGGTGGGACAAAGAGGGCCTCAGAGAAAGAAGGCAAGTTGGGTCAGGAAGGCCTGCAGAGGAGTGGCAGGAAGAGGCCAGTCCTGGCTGCTGGGGTAGATGGAGGTTGTTTCTCTAGCCCAGGCTCCGTTTTCTTATCTTTTTCTTTTCTTTTCTTTCTTTTCTTTCCTTTTTTTTTTTTTTTTTTTTGGCCAATGAGACTCTCAGGAACAACACTGCCCCCTGGTGCAAACTGCCACCACTGCCAGGAGCAGCTCCAGCCCCAGCCCTAGCCCCTCATGTGGCCAGAGGAGCAGGGAAGGACAGGCAGCAGTTCGCCAGGTATGCGTACTCAGTCACAGGGGATGTTTCATGGAGAAAGCCACTTGCCCATTTTTCTCCATTTTTTAAGATCAAGCTCAGGAATACCTTCCTGAACATACCATCTATCCAGCAGGCTTTGATACCCCACGAGGGCAGCCATCTGCCATCAGCCAGCTATACAAATGTCCTGCTTAGGGGCTCGCCATGAGGTTGTCTCTGTCCTCAGCAGGACACTTACTGTTAGAACCATTGTTTCACCCGTGTTCCTTACCAGACACTGTCAGAACCTGGGACACAGAATCCTTGGTCCTTTTGTCTCCCACTGTCTCCCTAGCATTCTGCATGGACCCCAAAACCCAAATTAAATAAGCATCTGGGGAATGAGTGAACAGATGCTTTCAAGCTGCACAATGAGTTTGCAGAGCAGTGTGAAGCTGTTCAGAGCCATACAGAAACATGACAGAGTGCCAGGCGTAGTAGTCCATGCCTGTTATCCTAGCACCCTGTGAGGCTGATGCAGGAGCATTCCAAGTTTGAGTTCTTGCTAAACAACTTAGACACTTAGGGAAGTTGAATAAAATACAAAAGGGCTAGAGATACACCTGGGTATGGGGTTCCTGGGTCCATCCCCAGCACCCCTCAACCCCCACTAGCCCACACATCCAAAAAATTTTTTGAGACAGAGCCTTGCTCTGTAGTCCAGAATGGGCCAGAACTCATTATGTAGCCCAGGCTTGCCTTGAACTCCAAGTGACACTCTTGCCCCAGCCTTGCAAGTGCTGGGATGACAGGCATGTGCCACCATGCCCAGCTATTATGTGGTGCTGAGGAATTGAACCTAGGCCTAGCACTTGCATTTCCTAGACAAGAGTACTAATCACTGAGTTATACTCCAGCCCCACACAAAGTACTATGGAGGACTTAGACAAAGATTAAAAAGGCATGGCCCTTCCGAGAAGCAGCACATACAAACTAATGAGACATACCAATGTCCCCCACACAAAGATTAGAGGCCAAAGCGCTGTTGACAGAATACAAGGAAGGTCAAAAGGGTAGGGTCAGCAAAGAGCATCTGGTAGACTCAATATTTGTCTCTCTCAAAAATTCACATGTTGAAACCTTTACCTGCACTTCCCAGCCTCCAGAACTGTGAGAACTAAACTGCTCTTACCAGCTGTGCATCAATAGCTCGAATAGACTCAGACCAGCCTAAGCAGGGGAGCCAGGATTTCAGAACTGAGTCAGATGGTGAGATTGGGGCACTGGAGTCTCGATTCTAAACATTTCTGGATGTTCTGTCTCCTGTGCTTATGTAGGGAGAGAGACACAGGGGGCCAGGCCTGGCCCTCCTCCTCCTGACCCATGAAGTCTGGAGAGACATATAGGACTTGACCTCCACTCATGCACTTCACTCCCCTCATTCCAAGATGGCAGGAAATCAGGGGTGGCTGCACTGTCCACTCAAAAAGATATGTTGAAATTCCAGTCCCAGTATCTGAGAAAATGATCTTCTGTGGAAATAGGCTCTTTACCAAGGTACTCAAGGGAAAGGGGTGGTCGTCAGGGTGGGCCCTAAACTAGTGCACTTGGTGTCTTTATAAAAGCGAGGAATGTGGATACAGGGACAGAAACACATAAAGGAAGACAATATGAAGATAAGGGAGACAGTGGCCATGTGACTAAAGGGACATGTCTACAAACCCAGGAAGCCAAGGGTCACTGGCAATACCAGAGCTGGAGAAGGTAAGAAAGAACTACTCTTCCCTGCAGCCTTCAGAGGAAGCACAGCCATGCTGACACCTCGATTTTGGACTTGAGCCTCCAGATCTGTAGACAAAAATCTCTGTGGTTTTAAACCACTCAGTGTTGGTGCTTTTTACAACAGTGTTGGGAAAGCAGTGTACCTCGGCTCCCCACAGACCATCAGACCCATACAGACCCCAAAACCAAGTGTTGGGGAGGTACCATGATGGTCCTTTTCTCTCATCTGTCACCCTGCCACAGGCCAGAGCAGAGCATGTGGTTTCAGAGCATGTGTCTATTTAGGACTGCAGTCAGCTGGGGAAGGAGGAGTGGGCGGCAGCAGAAAGAGGTGAATGGTGACAGGCAGCACGCAAGGCTGCCTGGAGAACAGGACTGAGCCAGGGGGAAGGCTCTGGAAGCAAAGGCCCCAGGGAGGGACGAGGAGGAGGAAGGTGTGACCAAAGGAGGAAGGGGCAGGCAGAAGAGGGAGGATGAAGCTCAGGTGTGGGGGCAACAGGTACAAACAGCCTAGCAAGAGAGGCAGGGCATGAAGGGGCTGTACGGGAGCCCCCAGCTCCAGGCAAGCGCCTGGGCTCTAGGTCAGGAGCTCCCACTCCTAGCAAGGAGTGTGGAGCCTCCTCAACAACAAGGGATGCAATGGAAAACCCAGGCAGAGGGAAGCAGATGTGCAAGCAATAGGGACCACCCCAGTGGTTCCGAGCAGTCAGACTCAAGGAGGAAAGACTAGGCATAGATAAGGCAGGAAGACGTTCTCCTGTGGGTGAGAGTGAGGTGGGAGCAGGCAGAAGGAATGGGGAAACACCATCAGCTCCTATTAAACAAGAGGAATAGGAGAAGGCAACTCCAGGCTCCTGCTTAAAGGTGACTTCAAAGTAAAGGCCAAAGAAGCAAATAAATTCAGAAATTAGTGAGTTCAGTGTTGACCGCTGGGAATGCAGATAAAGTTTGGGGAGCCATTGCCAGTGAGAAAGCACAGAAACACCCACAGGTAGAAACAGAGCAATGGGAGAAGAAATGACAAGAAGAACAAGGCTCGCCAGAGCCTGGCTGAAAGCTGCCATGAAGGCACAGGGCTCCAAGGAAGATGCATGAGCTGCTGAGAAGAAACAGAATCGGCAACAGAAGGTTCCCCGGTAGCCTGGGCAGTCACAGTCCTGGAGGAGGGTAGATGGAGAGGTGAGGACAGGAAGAGGTGAAAGGTGAGGAAGTCCTTGCCCTTAACTCTCCAAAGTTTGGATAAGAACTTGCAGAAAGTTCCTGAAAGAAGAGAAAGACAGGGTGAACTAGAGGGTATTGAAATCAATGGGCTTTTTTTTTTTTTGTAATGAAATGTTAAATAGATCTAGTAAAATATAGTGGATCAAACACATAGACTGGTTTCTATTCCCTCCTGAAATTCCACTAAAACATTAGTAAGGAATTTCTTTTTTAAATGGCAAAAGCCACAGGACAGAGCTGGAAAACCGATGACATGCTGACGACAATGGAGGTCAAGAAAACTGTGGGTGATGGACCAGTGGTAATGATCAAGCATCGGAAGACACAGACTTGGGCCTCATCAAGTAAGTGAGTTCGAGCTTCAGGAGTGGCCAACGCCTCAAAAGGTAGGAGTGAGGGGCAGGCGGCAAACAGAAGCAAGTTTGGAGGCACTGTGATGACACACTACGGCATTAGCCTTTGAAAATTTTTTAAAAATAAAAAATCTTGTTAAAAAAAAAAGCAAGTGTGAGTCTGAGGAATTTTGACCCTCTGATGCTTCTCTCCATCATGCAGTGAAGAACACCCTCCTGGGTGAAAGAGCAGTGACAGAAAACACTCTTGGCTCCCTACGGTTCTGAACATCATCTGCATCACTCACTGACTCCCCAAAATCACCCCTGTGATGGCAGCACCTGCTGCTAGGTCTAGAGCTTTGGCAGGACAGGTGGAGTGCCTAAAGGAGGCTGCTAGGATGTTTCAGGGACAGGGTGCATACTCTGGTCATCTGGATCTGGGGTCACACTCTTTATTACACACAATGGTACTTTCAGAAGACAGGAAGCTTAGTCTCTAGAGGCTGCAGCCCCAGCCATGAGGCTTGCCCAGGCATCAAGGCACCAGGCTGCAACCAAGGAACAAGAGACAAATATACAAGGAGATAGCAACCTCTTGGCTCTTCTTGGTGGGTACCAGGCTCCTTTCAGGCAGCAAACCGAAAGATTCCTCTCTAGGAAATGGCTGTGATTTGGATACTACATGTTCCCCAAAAGCTTGTGTATTAAAGATTTGATTCCCAGAGCAGCATAAGTGGAAGATGGTGGAACCTTTAGGAGGCGAGACTAGTGGAAGGGGTCTAGGTCACGGGGTGGGAGGCTGCATCCTTAAAGAGAACTGTGGATGCTGGCCTCTTCCTCTGTATCTTCTGTCTCACTTCCCAGCCACAAGGAGAGTGGTTTTACTGCATACTCATACCAAGGTGTGCTACCTCACCACAGGCCTGAAACCAATGGCATCAACTGGCTGTGGACCAAAACCTCCAAAATTGTGAACTGAACCAAACCTCTTCTCTTTATAAATAGATTACTTCAACTACTCATTATCGTGAAGGAAAGCTGACTAACACAGAAACCAACCAGACCAGGACAGAAGCCACATAGCCGCTAACATTGAGTGGGCTTCCCAGGATAAGGCCTGTTGGAAAGTCTCCTCTCTCTCAATCACTGTCAAGATCTACCTGCCCAGACCTCCCAAGAGGCCCTGGTGTCACATTTCCCAATATAAATGATCAGCCAAACACTACCAGGTATTTGAGAAAATCATCAAACAACTCACCAAAATAAACTGAGAAATTTTTTAAAAGAAACACTGAAAAATAATATAGAGATCAGACACTTGGAAAAAAAACTGTAATTTCCTCAGAAAAATAAGAAAAGCTACTGCATCCATTAAGTAAGAGGCGGCAGTTATTTTTAAAATACAACAAGAAAGAGCTCTAGAAAATTAAAGAGTTGCAGAAATTTATAAAACATAATAAATAGCAGAGTTACAAGGCAGTTCAGGACATCACTCAGAAAGACTAATCTAGAAAACAGGAGAAAAGGTAAGAAAATAAGAGACATAGTTCAGCAAGTCTGATTCCTGGCTGCCTGAGAAAACCAGAGGGAGGAGAACTGCGCACAGCAGTCTCCTGGGGCTGAAGGACAGTCCCTTTCATGTGAATTCCCAGCATGATGCAGAAATTTGCCATGTGGGAGAAGGATCAGGAAAGGCTCCACAAGTTTCCTATATTCATTCCCATGGTTACAGTAACAAATCACCAGAAACCTGATGGCTTAAAACAACAGAACTATGTCCTCCTTCAGCTCTGGAGGTCAGAAATTCAACATGTGTTTTAGTGGACAGACATCTGGTGTGAGAATGTGCTCCCTCTGGAAGCCCTGGAATCTATCCTTGGCTCCCTGACTTCTGATGGCTGATGGGACTCCTTGGCTTGTGGCCTCATCACTTCAGTGTCTGCCTCTGTCTTCACATTGTCCTCTCAGTACAAGTCTCTGTCTTCTAAGGACGCTTGGGATAGCATTTAGGGACTACCTGGATAATCTTTGCACGTCAAGATCCTTAATCACATCTGCAGAAGCATTTTTTTTCTTACAAGATAACACTTATATTAGGACCTGAATATATATCACTGGGATATGTAATCTACCCACATTAGTACACTCAGATCTACTTCACTAAATTTATTTAATTTTGCTTTAATTTTTTGTTGTTTTTCTTTCTTTCTTTCTTTCTTTCTTTCTTTCTTTCTTTCTTTTTTTTTTTTTTTTGCAGTATTGGGGATCAAATCCAGGGCCTCACAAATACTAGCAAGCATTCTACCATTTAACTACACTGTGAGTCCTCTTTTTTCATTTTTGAGCTCACTGTATATGGTTACATTATATATACCACAATTTACTCAGGTTCGAATGAAGGACTGCTTATTAATTGCTTCTGCCCCTTCACTTCAAGGTAATAGCGTTAGAAGGTCAGGCCTTCGGGAGGTTATTAGGTCACAGAGGTGGAGCCTTCCTGAATAGGATTATGTCCTTATCAGAGATTTCTGAGCATTCCCTCATGGCCCTAGGCCAGAGAGAACAAAGGGAGTTATGAACCACAAAGTGGGCCCTCATCAGATGCCATGATCTTGGACTTCCTGGTCTCCAGAATGGTAAGAAATAAATTCCTGTTGTTTATAAACCACTTATACTGTGGTTCTAAACAGGCCATACAGACTAAGATAATGCCAACAGGCTGTTCCCAATTTTCAGTTGTTAAGAAGAACCATAATATTGGCAAATTATAATTGCTGGAGTCAGGGACAAGTACATAGGAATTCATTATACTCTTTGCTCCATTTTTGTGTATGATTGAAGACAGAATAAAAACTAAAAATATCAAATAAAAAGCAAATTAAAAGTCAGGCATGGTGGTGCATGCCTATAATCAGATCCCAAGTTGAAGGCCAGCCTGGCGTTGATAGGAACACCCTATCTCAAAAACAAACAAATAAACAAATATGGTGAGGCATAGTGAGGCGCAGTTATAATCCTAGCTACTTAGGAGGCTTAGGTAGGGGGACCACAATTTTGTGGTCAACTTGGGCAACTTATTGAGACATTGTCCTGAAAAGAAAAGGAACAGAATGTCCTTGAAAACTGTAGCCCCGGAACTCACCTTGCCCTGGAGTATAAAACCTAGGTAGGGTGAGCTGTTCCTGGGGTCTCTCCAATGCAATGCAAGTGAGCCATTCACAGGTGAGATTCTGTCTTCCCTTGGATACCTTTCCTGAGCTCCAGGGAATCTGCTTGCAAGAAATCACCTGCTGCCTATTTGTAAGTAATAAACCCACTTCACATAAAAACTTACTTCATATAAAAAGCAGATAAATATATAAATAAATGGGTTTAGAGATGTAGCTCAGTGGTAGAGCATCCCTGGATTCAATTTCAATTTCAAGTACCACACACATGTATGTGTGCTTGCACACACACAATTAAAATGAATAACTCTGAAAACATACAAAATATGAAAGAATTTCTCTAGAACACAGAGACACAGACCTAGAATGGAATTGCTATATGAGACAATAGGTACCTCTTAATGTTATCGCTCAAACCAGTTGTCCTAAAAATTCACAGTCACAGAAGAACAAAGTCTCTTTCCCTGCATTGTTACCAACTCTTGCATTGTCAGAATTTGATTTTTGTCAATCTCATAGTTAAAAAATGGTATCTTGCTTTAATTTTCAGATACCTGTTAGTGAGGTTGGACACATTCTAAGGACTGTGGGCAGTTTTGGGGTTTTTCTCTTTTATGAATTGCCTGTTCATATCACTTGCCCATTTTCCTGCTGACCTGGTTGCTGTTTTCTTACTGAGTTGTAATAAATCTTTCTAGATATGAATCCATTCCCCATTGTACCTATGACAGCTGACATCCTCCTATGTGAAATATGTTTAGCAAGTGTTAGCCAGAGGAAGGGAAAGGAGCTACAAGGGAAGGAGAGGCTAAAGGAGTGAAAGAGGGGCTAAGCGGAGTATGTTCAGAAAGAAGGTTCCAGGCACAGGTCAAAGACTGGCCTTGAATGGGATGTCCAGCAGCTCCTCTCCCTGAGACCGAAGCATCTAGTTTCTGGGAAAGTCTTAATTGTAAAATAGCCCTGTGTCTGGCCTGGGGTGTCAACTGAATACTCCAACCCATCCACCAATGCTTGGAATAGTGAGTAGCTTTCACTCTGACTGGTCCAGTCTAAGAGGCACAGGCCAAGAATGGAGCAGCAGCCCAGACATATTCACATGCAGATGCAGACAGCACAAGTTCCTAGACATCCAAGATCCCTGGCCCCCACTGCTCCGAGAGCCTGGAAAATTAAGTCAGTTCTGTTCCAGTGATGATGAAGAATCAGGTTTAAGAAAATGTCTGGCCAATCTGATCAGCAAAAGATACAGATTAGAAAAGCAGTGGTATTTCCTTCTGAGAGAGTTCACAAGAAGTTAGTTTTCTGAATGAGTGGGTTTAGGTCAAGTGATTCTTCTGGAATAGCAGAATGTTAGGCTGATTGTATAATTGTACTTTTTAAATATCTGTTGTGATTATCTAACCTAGGAGAAAGGACACAAAACAGTTTTCAACCTGCAATTCTGGCATGCTCTTATAAAGTGCTGTACTAATACTTTTCTTTAGAGGGGAAAAAAAGCAAAATTTAGACATACTTGACATTAAGTGTATTCTGGTTTAAAATGTACCATGAACCGCAGGTTTGTGGCACAACTTGACCAGAGAAACAAGCCTGTCTGTAATCTCTGGCTCCTCATTCTTCCCAAGAAAGAAACAGTGACTCGAGCCAATGACTGCCAGAATCAGCACATTAAAATACAAAAAAATCAATTAAAACATGAATTTTAGACAACAAAAAAATTGTAAGTATACTCCATGCTGGGCCCAGTGGCACAGATTGTAACCCCAGCACTTTAGTTACGCTGAGGCAGAAGGATTTCAAGTTCAAGGCCAGCCTGAGCAACTTAGAGACTTAGTGACAGCCCATCAGGAAAGTAAAAATTTAAAAAGTGGACTGGGATATAGTGCTGATCCCCAGTACCAAAAAAGAAAGTATATGTTGTACAATTGTACAATATTTGGGTATGCTTATACCACAAAATTATTTGTTGTGTATCTGAGATTTAAATTTACATGAGCATCCTGTATTTTATCTGGCAACATTACAGACCCTGGAGAGTTGTGGCTTTGACAACTTCAGAGAAAAGAAATGGGTGCAGAGAATCCCCAACTGTCAATGCAGCAGAGGCAGGAAAACCCAGAGGCTAAAAACACAGGAGCCACACCCCCTGAGCTTGGGTGAGACCTCCAGGCTCTAGGCAAGCCACTTCACCTCTGGGCCTTCGCTACCTCATCTATAAAATCAGAGATAACAGCAAGAACTGCTTCAGAGAGTTGTTACAATGACTGACTGAGTGAGGCATGTAAAGTGCTTAGAGCAGTGCCTGGTGCAGAATCAGCCTTTATTGTCCAAGGCTGCTTATCTGAGTAGCTGAGGCAGAGTGGGCCAGGCCGGGCAATGTCAGGAGAAAAAGGGGCACAGACTGGTGCAGTGCATTTACCGAGACAATCCTGTGAGACCAACTAGACTCTGACAGCCCCATCTCTGAGATGAGGGCCCACTGCCCCAGGCACCCTGAGGGCTACACAGGAACACAGCCTTAGCACAGCTCATTTCTGCTGTCCCATCCAACTGTACAAGCTTCTTTCCAGTTCCGTGCTCCATGGCATCATGTCGACCACAGGGCATATTTATACCACAAAAGCAGGCAACTACAATCAGGGTCCTTTCCTCATCTCCTGAGAGTCACTGCTGACTGAACACTCCAATGACCACTGAGGGGATCAAAGACAGGAAGTTGAAGGGTCAAGCAAACAGTGACCTTCTCTTCTCTCCCTCTAGCTACAGAACACAAATAAGGAATCTTTTTCTTTTTTAGGGCCTAGTGTTACAGGATTTCATTTGGTCAGAACATGAGGAGGGGCTTAGCAAGAAAGGAGACAGCACACTGTGGGTATGTTTAGGCAGCTGAGAAACCACTTGGCAGCACTAATTAACTTTCGAGCATATCAAATAAAAACTCTATTGATCACATTTAACAACTTGAAAATTATGATCCTGACTAATTTCCTTGTTCCTGACCTTGACACCTCTGGTTCCCTCTCTCCCTCTTTTCCTCTCTCTCTGTCAAACAAAAGAATTGTAGGATGAAGTGGGAAGGTTTAAAACTACAGTTTTTTGATGTACCTGTCAAAGGTCCTTTTCATCTCTTCCCCTCTTCACATCCTGCCCAGTATCACAGGACACAAGACCAAACCAGACACTTCCCCTGTCCTTCTAATCCCCTCTCCCCTACGAATCAAGTTATGGGGTCAACTCCAGTTTATCTCTCTTCTCCTCTCAGGACCCTTCGTTGTGCCTCCTACTTTCCTCATATTCTTACCTCCTTGTGTAGGACCCCTCCTACAAGCCAGGGGTCCCCAGAGCGGGGCCAAATGGGCTGCTCTACACAGTGAGGCTGAGGTGAAAGCTCTCAAAAAGCTACATTCCCCCTCATCCTCAGGAGACCACCCTGGAATACAGGTTTACTCTCTGGACAGAGGACCAGGGATGCAAGGCACAGTGAACGGTCTGGAGAAACTTGCCACAAATAAAGGAGGATGGTTAAATGGCACTGTGCATCATGCCCCCTCCCTTCACTTGACTCCCAGAACATCAGCAACCGAGCAGGAAAGACCTCTGAAGACGCTCCGTGAGCTCCCTAACAGACACCCTGTCCAGGTGGCCTACAGAGAGATGGGTCCCCTTGTGCTCTGACTCGCAGACAGCTTTTGAACCCTTTGATAGTAAACAAGAACAGGCAACGCAAAGCCACTGGGAAAATTCTTTTAAAGGCAGAGATGAAAAGATCGACACAGAAAAAAGGCAGTTTGGAGGAAGCCAACTAAGAAGGGAAGAGAAATAACCACGGCTCTAATATCCTGGAACACCAGAATGCTACACACAGATTTTTAAGGAACCATTCAGAGAGGGGAAAAATCTCTTGTAAATCAAAAATATGATGGGAGAACAAATATTTAATAGAAAAATTGGAAGTTGAGATGAAAGGAAACCTAGACACTGAAGCAAAAAGACAAAATCATAAACAAGAATAGTGAAAAAATTAGGGCTGTCCAAGAGCTCCAAAAGCTAAATAATAGGAGTTTTAGAATGAGAGAACAGGGCCTGGGTGTGTAGCTCAGTGGGTGGAGTGCTTGCCTAGCATGCACAAGGCCCCGGGCTCAATTTCCCAGCACCATATGAAGATTAGCCAGGTGTAGTGGTGTATGCCTGTAATTCCAGCACTCAGGAGGCTGAGGCAAGAGGATCGTCCTCACTTTGAGGCCAGCCCAGCCTACATAGTGAGTTCGGGAGTAGAGAGACTAGAGAGTGAGACCCTTTCTCAAGAAAAGAAAAGAAAAGAGAAGAGAAGAGAAGAGAAGAGAAGAGAAGAGAAGAGAAGAGAAGAGAAGAGAAGAAACAGAACAGCTGGGCCTGGTGTCACAGGCTCATAATTATAGCACTCTGGGAGGCTGAGGCAGGAGGATTGTAAATCTGAGCCCAGACTAGGCAATTTAGTGACTTAATGAGACCCTGTCTCAAAACCAAACCTAAAGGAAGTGGACTGGGGATGCAGCACAATGAGAAGGCTCTGGGTTAGATCCCCAATAGGGCAGTGGAAGAAAGAGAGAACAGTGAAAACCAAAAAAGGTGACAAGCAATAATCCAGGAAACTCCCAGGACAGGACAAGGAAGCCCACTGAAGGCCTGCAGGTGGGCTGTAAAACTCCAAAACCTATAAGCTGTCAGAGGAAGCAGGCATGACACAGAACCAGAAATCAGAGGTGGAGGAACGGCTCAGTGGTTAAAGTGGTTGCCTAGCAAGTGCTTAGGCAAGGGCTAAGTACCTGAGTTCGATTCCCCAGCACCACAGAAGCTGGGCTTGGTGGCACATGCCTATGACCTCAACACTTGGGAGGCTGAGGCAGGAGGATTGCTTCAGTCCTAAGCCAGCCTGGGCTCCATAGGGAGTTCAGGACTAGCTCTGGGCAACAGAGTGAGACCCTGTCTCAGAACAAGAACAACCTAAAGAAGCCCAATCAGAATTCAGAAAGGATTTCACAGCAATTTGAGAAGCTAGAAAAGTACAAAGCAATTCTTCAAACCTGTCAAGGAAAAATGATGCCCAGCCCGAGACTCACTATGCAGCTTAACTACTGATCATGTACAGAGGTACAATAACAGCAAAGCAACAAAGCCATGGCTAAACACATTTGCCCGGAAGCTGTGGTGGACCTGCTCCACCCAAACAAGGTGGCAAACATTCAGTTTGGGGGAGGGGCCTCAGGACAGAGGCAGAGGGGCCTGGAAGGAACCTGCAGTGGGCAAGGGGTGTGCAGAAGGCCAGAAGCACTAGCCTTGGCTTGGTCAGCATCCTTGCCTCCAGAGGGAACAGAGAGAAGTTGAGCCATGAGACCCACATGGCAATGGCTTTTGGATGAACCTGACTGTGAGGCAGAAAAGCAGCATGTCTAATGACCCCTGGAGTCTGGGCCTCACACCTAAGCCACGTCTTAGCAGGCGCCTTCCGATCCCCACCAACTAGTGTCAGAATCGGCCCAGACAAGAGGCGTCCTCCTCCACCAACACCCAGTTGCTCGCACACATGTGGCATGTTCATAGATTGAGGCTTCGGGAGCTGCCAATAGGAAAGGAAGTGAGTGGAATGGTTAGTTATTTTTTCACTGTTTGCTTTTGAATTTGTACCATTTATTCAATTATTCAAAAAACAAAATATCATATATGAAAATTGTATCCTCTTGCCTTTGAGGCTCTTCGCACTTCCCTCCCTCAGGCAGCTTTCCCTGGCTCTCCACCTTGGCCCAAGACATGCCACATGTTCCCCTTCTGTCCTGCTTCTCCCTGGGCTCTGCTTAGTGGGTCTCGGTAGCATAGCCAGTCTATGGCTCTTTAGGGGCAGGCATAGTGTTCCTTCCAACTGTGGTATGTTCTTGGTTTTCTGCAGTTTTAGGTACTGATAGTAAGTTGTGGCCTAAAAATACTAAATGGAAAATTCCAAGCAAAGCACATTGGTATAAGCTTATGATCTCAGCATTCTGGGAGAACAATTTAGTGAGAACTTGTCTGAAATTAAAAAAGGGCAGGGTGAAGGCTCAGTGTGAAGGTCCTGAATTCAGTCCCCAATCCCCAGCTGACACACACACAGAGAAAGAGAGAGAGAGAGAGAGTCACCCAGCCATCTCAGTGTTCAGGTCAACCGTCCCATCTGTGCAGTGTCACCATACTTGCCTTCAAATGGCATTTATTTTATTTAATAATGATCACAAAGTCCAAGAGATGTAATGAAGCTGCCTCAGATAGCCCTGTAGAAGTTATAGAATGTTTCCTTTAAGTGAAAAGGTGAAAGCTCTTGACTTACTTAAAAAAAATGATATGTTGACGTTGCTAAGATCTTTGGTAAGAACAAATCTTTTATCTGTGAAACTGCAAAGGAAGAAGATTTCATGTTAGTTCCGCTGTTGCACCTTCAACTGCAAAAGTAGGGTCCTAGTGCTTTGGCACTCAGCTCCCTTCACACAGGCACACTGCCATCCTGCGTCAGCACAAGAGGTGAGGAATAATGGGATGCACCCCCCACCCCCAGGACAATGGGAGCTACTCTATAACCCACTCATCTTTGCATATAAACGTGGTATATATAAACTGAACCAGGAATTCTAGAAAATAACTTCCATGTTCTGCTTACTATGTACCAGACACTGTCTAGCTCATTCAATTTTCACTACCATTCCTCTAAGGATTATTAACCCTCATCTTATGATAAGAATGGGGCTGAGAAGGACCCCCAGAGAGGGGCACACTCAGGGGTAATGAAGTCCATTTGATTTTAGGTTCCCTGTTTTCTCACCAGAGTAACTTGGCCTGGTGCCTCGTTCACAGTACAGTTCCAAAAAATATTTAATCAAACTATAATAAAATCAAATTGAAATTCAAATGCTCTTTTGGAGCTAGGGTCTTTCCATGCTATGAGACATAGAAAAGGAGGCTGTGGTTCACAGTGGCAGGCAGCACCTGCACCCAGCCAATACACCAGGGCTGGTGGTTCCAGACAGTGGGAACAGCGCTCATCAGACCAGTCTTTTGGGTTAGTCTTGAATGCCAGTTTTGAGGTTATTTTTTTAATTTCCCATTTTTATTAATATATATGCAATATATAATGTTTACAATGAACTCGAGTACCTTGTGCACATATATTAGCACATCAAATCCCTTCCCATTCTCCCTAAGTCCCACTATCACACCCATTTGATTCCAGAGAATGCCTGTTTCCCTAATCAGAGAAACCATGCACTATTTAACATACTCAATCTTCTGCATCTGACTCACTTCACCATTCACATCACCACTCTTTATTAGCTCAGCTTCCCACCCCTAGAATGGGCTGCAGTGGCCAAATCTTGATGTCTCTTCTCTGGGTCCAGCAGAGCTCTTTATTGAGATAATTTGCTGAAAGGTTGTTTTTTTTTTTTGTATCTTACTATATCTTTGTTGAGATTCCCCCCCCCCAATTTTATTGATATGTATAAGCGCAAAATTTACGGTTTACACTGAAGTTGAGCATTTTGTGCACATACGTATCTTGTCAAGGTGACAAGGACTTTCACACTCTCCTTTGTCCCTCCCCTCCTCACCCCTCCCTCCCTCCCCACCCTACCGCCTGGTTCACTTTGTTTTTTCACTTTAAGTTCCATGAGATAGTTGTGATCTGGGTCTCTCATATCAGAGAGGCCATTCAATGTTTCACCTTCTGCTTCTGACTCACTTCACTAAGAATGATGTTCTCAAGTTTCTTCCATTTGCCTGCAAAAGCCTCCAAGATACCACAATTTGTGTATCCATTGGTCTGTTGATGGGTATTTTGGCGACTTCCATATTTTAGCTATTGTTAGTTATGCTGCTATGAACATGGGTATACATATATCTCTGTTATGTGTTGTTTTGGCCTCTTTTGGAAATATTCCCAGGAGGGGTGTTGCTGGATCACAGGGGATATTTATTTCCAGTCTTTTGAGAGATCTCCATACTGCTTTCCAGAGTGGTTGTACGAATTTACATTCCCGCCAGCAGTGGAGGAGTTCCTTTCTCCCCACATCCTCACCAGCACTGATTACTATTTGACTTGTTGATACAGGCCATACACTCTGGAGTGAGATGGTATCTTAGTGTTGTTTTGATTTGCATTTCTCTTATGGCTAGAGATGTAGAACATCTTTTCATGTATCTATTGGCCATTTGTACTTCTTCGTGAGTGAACTGCCTCTTCATTTCATTTGCCCATTTTTCAATAGGATCCTTCATTTTGGTTGGCTTTTCTTCAGTTTCCTGTATATTCTAGTTATGAGCTTCCTATCTGAGATGTTGGTGGTGAATATTTTTTCCCAGTCTGTTGGTTCTCTTTTTACAAGGTTGATAGTTTCCTTTGCTGTGCAGAAACTTTTTATTTTAACAAGATCCTATTTGTTAATAATGGGGATAATTTCTTTTGCTCTTGGTGTCTTGTCCAGAATGTCTTTGCCTACCTCTATGTCTTTTAGATATTTGCCTAATTTGTCTTCTAGGAGATTCAGTGTTTCACTTTTAATGTTTAGGTCTTTGATCCACTTTGATTTTGGTGCATAGTGACAGGTGTATGATTAGATTCATTCTTCTGCATGTGGATGACCAGTTTTCCCAGAACCATTTGTTGAACAGGCTGTCCTTTTTCCATTGCATGCATTTGGCCCCTTTGTCAAAGATTAAGTAATTGAGGGTATTTGGGTTTCTCTGCATCTTCAATTCTGTTCCACTGGTCTACCTGTCTGCTTTTGTGCCAGTACCAAATTGTTTCTACAACTATGGCTTTATAGTACAGCCTGATGTCTGGAACTGTAATGCCTACTGCTTTGGTCTTGTTGCTCAGGATTGCTTTGGCTATTCTTGGTCTCTTTTGGTTGCATATGAATTTAAGAATTGTTGTTTCAAGTTCTTTGAAGAAACTTGTAATCAGTTTCGGTAGTATAGTCATTTTGACTATATTTATTTTTCCTATCCAAGAACAGGGGATGCCTTTCCATTTCTAATGTCTCCTATAACTTCTTTCTTCAATGTAATATAATTTTATTTATACAGATCCTTCACTTTCTTGGTTAAGTATACTCCTAGGTATTTAATTTTTTTGCTGAGCTATTGAGAATGGAATTGTTTTTCTGAGTTCTTGCTCAATAAATTCATTGTTAGTGTAGAGAAAAGCTATTGATTTTCTAGTGTTAATTTTGTAGCCTTTGGCTTGGCTAAATTTTTTTTTATTATTTCCAGGAGTTTTCATAGTGGAGTTTTTGGGGTCTTCCATGTAGATAATCATATCATCTGCAAATAAGGAGAGTTTGACCTCCTCCTTACCAATGCAGATTCCCTTTATTTCATATTCTTGCCTGATTTCTATGACAAGTGTTTCAAGGACTATGTCGAATAAGAGTGGTGAAAGTGGGCAGCCTTGTCTTGTTCCTGATTTGGGAGGGAACGATTTCAATTTTTCTCCATTTACTATGATATATGCAGTAGGCTTAGCATATATGGCTTCTATGAGTTTTAGATGAGGCCCTTTTATACCTATTTTTCTCAGTGCTTTTACCATGAAGGGGTGCTGGATTTTGTCAAAGGCTTTTTCTGCATCAATAGAAATGATCATG